>PVKU01006285.1:0-106828 GCA_004027475.1 Anoura caudifer
CACCGCTGGGGAAATTCTGGTGCCTGTTTCCTCACCTGTGACTGAGGAGTAACTGCCTTTACATCACAGGGATGTGAGGATTAAACGATCCAACTCACCCAGGGCCCTGAGAATAGTACCCGGTCCTTCGGGTCACAGCAGTGGCCAGCTCAAGCCCCTCTGATCCTGAGTCACATAATTACACTCAGGACATTAATCTCATCTATACTTAATTTTTTTCATCTTGGTGTGAACTCAGCATTCAGGATTCAGGCTCAAGATAAATTTGACTCTTGATTCCCTCATCCTTCCCCTTAGCTATCTCTCCCAGGACTCTGGCACTTGTGTTTTTGATAAGCAAAGCTCCTTTGCCCTCAGCTAGGTCACCGGTCTCTTCCCAGAGATCAAATTTGACTTTACTAAGTGGCTGTGGCCAGAAATATAACATGGCAGCATTCATCCAGTGTGTAGGTGGATGTTATAAAGGCAAAGTCTGGGTAAAACTTACCCAGTGAAGCTCAACTGGGGCTTTCAGAGGTCAGATGTTTTGAAAATAAGACATAAATGAGCATGTTATTTAGCCCAATGAATTAGAAATACATAAGATTTTAGAGATTAGTAATTACCTAAACTTTGAAGCATCCCAATCAGTTAAGTTTTTGAATTGCTTAGAAAAAAAAAATTTAAGAACCTGATCAGCCACAAGGTGTTAAGAAAATCTCTAAGAGAGGAAATGAGTGTTTGCTTCTTTACCAGTCTCCAGGGCTTCAGCCCATTCTGAACTCTGACAGCCCATCTCAGCCCCTAACAGGGCTCACGGCATTGCTACAGCCCTGTCCCACCTACTCCCTCACGATGTTCTAGGCACAGAAAGTGTCATCCTTTCTGTGAACATACCATGCACTTCTATACTTGTGCCATCTGATCTGCCACTCCTTCTACCTATAATATTTTCCCCCTTTTCTCTGTGGTGAACTTCCATTGATTCTTACAGACCCAGGTCAAAGGTTACTCTTTTCCTGTAAAATTAACTCCGATTCCAAAATCACTGCTTCCTCTTCTGAGTTTCCCACTGAAGTTGTGATTAGCATTTTACGGCTCCTCCCAATGTTATGTTGTGATCATTTGCTTCCAAGTATGTCTCATTAGCCAGAGGGAGCTGGCAGATACCGCAGTGCCCTGGGTTTGGGGCATACTGTAGAACCCAGGCATTGAGCAGATGTTATAGGACTTACCTACCACGAAGAGCGTGGCTTCTGTGGGAAACTGTGAACAGTGTTCTAGCTGGATTTCAAATTAACTTTGAGGCACAATTCTATCACTTATGTATTCTCTCATTCAACAATATTTCTTGATTACTTATCATATGTCACGCATTGTGTGGGCCACAAGAGATGCAGCAGTGACAAATCAGTCAAATATCTTGCCCTCGTGGAGTTTATATTCCAATGGGGAAGATAAAATAAGTTTTAAAATATGGTAAGTAATTAGAAAGTGATCGTGGTAAGGGGAAAAAATAAATCATGATAGAGGGAGAGAAAATTTCAGGGGGATTGATTGCAATTTTAGGTAAAGTGATTGGGGAAGGTCTCACAGAGATGGTGCGTTAGAGTAAAAATAGGAAGCAAGTGAGTGAGCCATGTGAATAGCTGGGGAAAGAGCATGTCAGGCAGAGGATACAGCAAGGTCAAGGCCTAGGAGGGGAAGGCTTCCTGGTGTGTTCAAGG
This sequence comes from Anoura caudifer, assembly GCA_004027475.1. Lineage (NCBI taxonomy): Eukaryota > Metazoa > Chordata > Mammalia > Chiroptera > Phyllostomidae > Anoura > Anoura caudifer. Next base: position 1,707 of record PVKU01006285.1, read on the forward strand.
GCAGTAATGAGGCAATGTACCTGAAGGGGGAAGAGAATGGGATAAGAGAAATGACAAGGAGGCAGGTCACCCTGCAGGTGAGCATGAGGACTCTGGGTTTATTGATGGAGTGGGAATCCAGTGAGAGTTGATTGGTAAAAGAGGGATAGGATCTGATCTACCTTTTCATAGGGTCCTTCTGGCTGCTTTGAGAGGAATAGGTTTGGGGGAGGTGGGAAGGACAAAGACAGAAGGAAGACACCAGTTTGGTTAAGTCACTGCAATAATGCAGGTGAGATGTGATGGGAGTGGTGGGACATGATCAAATTTTAGAAGAATTGGCCAGGAATGTCTGAGGGATCAGATGAAGGTTGCAAGAGGGGAGGAAAAAAAGGGCTGAGTATCAAGATTTTTTCTTATATCCTAGCAATTGAAGAATGAAGTTACATGAACTGAAATGGAGAAAAGTGCAAGACAAGCTGGTTTGGAGAAAGATCGGGGGCAGCAGGGTGTATGGGTCTGGATCAGGGAGGTCCGGGTTGGGGATAAGAATTTGGATGACAGCAGCACAGAGATGCTTTTTAAAGCTACAAATCTGGAGTCGATCATCTGTGAAGTGAGTACAGATAGGGAAAAAAAAGGAGGTCCAAGGGCTGAGTGCTGGGGTACTCCAGTATTGAGAAGATGAGGCAATGAGGAAAAACAGGGGAGGGAAATGACCGAGAAGGAGCACTTATAAAAGTAGGAGGAAAACCAGGCAAGCATGGTATCTTGAAAGCCAAGAAGAGTAGGAGTTTCACAGAGAAGGGAGGGAACAGCTGTGTCCAGTGCTGTTGAGATTTGAAGTCAGATGAAGACTGAGAGAGCCATTGGATTTAGTGATGTGGAAATCAAGGGTGACCTTGGCAAGGACAGTTTCAGGAGAATGTTGGTGATAAAGGCCTGATGGGGAGGATTCAGGTGAGAAGGGGAGGAGAGAAATTAATCTAATTAAAGAAACTGAAGGCTTTCAGAAGGGAATGAGAAGGAGACAATTGAGAGTTGACCAGAATGGGAATTAAGGTCAAGACAGGTTTTCTTTCTATCTTTTAGGATGAGACAGACAACGCAGTAGAGAAGGGAATATTCAGTAGAGAATATTCAATACAGGGGAGAAAACCAATGATGGGGGAGATTGCCAGAACAATGTCCTGGAGCAAACTTTAGGGAATCTAGAAGCAATGCTGCCTGGGGGCAGTGATATGGGCAGAGGAGGGACAATGGCCAGATCCTGGAAGGTCCCATAAGCAAGTTACAAACCAAGGATGTAGGTCAAAGGCAAGGATCAGAATTAGAGGGACATCGGAGACCAGATCAGGAACATGCAGGCCAAGCACAAGGAAACAGGAGGATCAGAGTCAGAGGAGCAATCTGAGACCAGGAGGTCTCAGGGGTCCCTACAAAGTCAAGGCAAAGGAAACTAGGAAGCACGAACTGATCCCACGCAGGGAGCACTGCATTCTGCCAAGACACTTTTTGAGGGCTTGCACTCCTCTCCCAGGCATTTCCTTCCTCTGGCTCCTGAATCTGATGGCCACTATATCCTCTTAAGAGCTTGCCTTCCTCATTATCTTAATGAAGAGTTATATTTGTATACAAGAAGTATTACTGACTGAATAATGTACCAAGAACTCTGAAAATCAATCAACTGTTCCAGAAAGTCTCGCGAATGTTTCCAAAACCCTTAGAAGCAATCCCACGGTGATAAATAGACCAAGGTGGCAGACTCCACCCAACCGTTTTCGACTTCCTGGGAACTCCCTTTGCTGCCTTCCTGCAGCTGGTTGTGGTCACAGGACACTGAAATGTTGGGGCTGCAAGAAGGAAACAGTCCAAGTCCCTGGGTTCCTGGAAGATCATGGCCCATCTGAGCTGTTTGCGTTCTCATGCAAACAGGGTATAAATCTTTGTTGTATTAAGTCGCTGGCATCCACATTTGCCCCACATCAGACACAGCCTCACATGACCCTGACCACAACAGAGACACGCCCTCTCAGCAGAGGTAACCGGTTGTCCCATAAACGCCAATCCTTTAAGTCACAGCAAATACCACAGATGCTTAAATGACAAGTTCCCTTAGGATGTAAAACATCATTTGATCCACGGCGATTTGGTTTCCACGCCGCACATCTGGTTTTCAGGAATATGCCTTTGTAAGTTAAGTTACCTCTATAATGACATTATATTTGCATCTGAGGAACTGGAAACACAAGACTGACTGCAGGTTAAATAAAAAGTGCCTGAGTCTACCTTGATTTGCTCTCGAGGTTCAGTGATAACATATGTAAACACCTTGCAGGCAATTAGATTCAAAATTCTCTTTGCTGTAATGATCCAGGTGTCACTGGAATAATGGTTAAAAACAAGGGGGGAAAGATCATTTTTCCAACATAAGATTACAGTACACAGTTTTTCTTCTCTTTTTTTAATTAAACCTCTGCATATATGGTGAAAACCCACCTGATGTAGATGTTCAAACCTCTCCAGAATCCCCCAACTCAGCTAAGAGAGCCAGTCTAGCTGATGCAGGCACTTGTGTTGCTTTATAAAATACTGTCCCCAAAGAATCCTTTATAGCTGCTCACAGCCAGCATTGAGTCAATTATTAAGGTTTCTACATGGATTGCTCGGTCTGCACTTTCTACCTGAGCACTGTCCCTGTTAATCTGCTCTGGAACCACTTTGTTGCTGCCGATGCTGAGGTAGGGATTGTTGAGGTGTCTGCCTGCATTTTCTTTGGTTGCATAATATTGAAGAAGGGGAACAGAAATGGCAGCTGCAGGCTGATGTCTGGGTGGAGACCATGCCACCAGGCCAGGTACTGAAGAGAGGGCTGCTGGAACGTGTCCTGCAGCATGAACCTCTTGTTAAAGTACTTTCTACTCCATTGATAAAAATGACAGGATTTATTTACCGGAACGTATCACTACAATGGCAGTGAGTTTCTGGAACAGCCATCACTGTCCCAAGTATTTGTTAAAGGGCTCCACAGTTTCAAATGCGCATTCCTTTATTTAATTTGCAGCTGTTCCTGAAAATGCACCATTCAGTGTTAGATGAAACAGCTTATGCCTCTTGTCATATTTCATATTTTGTTTTATGCTTTGGTAGATCTCTAGTGATCTATTTTTAACCAGTAAAATTTGTTTTAGGAAAGAAGGTATGTTTTCTTTAAATAGGGAAAGCATTCTGTGTCATGAAAACTTTTCACTGGCTGGCATATCAACAGTAGGTCCTGCAGACCATCAAATAGCTGGGCCTCCTACAGCTCAGAGAGGTCAAGTGCATGATCCCACAGCCTCATTTCATTAAAGCCCCTGTGGTACAAATGGGAGCAGCTGGACCTGGACTTAGTTTACCTGGGTCTGAATCCTCACCGTGATAGTTACAAACATGGTGACTTTGGATAAAACACATAAGTTCTCTGAGCCTCACTGTCCTCACCTGTGAATGGGAGCTAGTAATACTTGTCCACAGTGTTTTCTAAGGAGTCAGTCAGTACAGTTCCCAAGTAAAAATGCTTAGCCCTGAGAATGGCCCAAGAAAGGTCATCAAGACTCATTGTTAGATTCTGTCTCCAGGGCACGCACCCACAATCCATCTGGCAGATCATGTCAGTGAGTAATGTAGTGATATGCATGGAGTTTCCTAAGGCGAAGTGATATGGTGAACCCCGGGCAACTTAAGGTGTTCCAACCACTGAAGCTTTACCTGATTTATACCTGACCTCCTGTGCTTGACCTTTAATAATACAGGTCCTGTGGTTTAATTTGCTTTTGTCTTAAAACCTTTTATTTTTACTGTCCTCAACCAAGAAAGAGCCCTATGGGCTCCTCGCCCGAGTTCTGGTTTCCTGTCTCGTCTCTTTCTCATTCAGTGCCAACGGAGTACAAGAGGTACCTAGCGAGACCTTGCTTTGAACTCAGACATTCGAGTATGTGGGGATGAGGTCAAGATAGTACTACTCTACTTTCTCTGCCCAAGAGACTCTGCTTGAATGAGTTCATGTCTGAAGTACAAAGAAGTCTCCAAACACTCCCTAGAAGAAGCAACTTGCTACCAAGCTCAGGGGATGGAAGGAACCCTCCAGTCCAGGGCCGGTAGTGATGTCGAGTCCTATTCCCTCTTGAAACCTACAAGGAAGGACTTCTAGAGCAGAAAGCATGTTGAAACAGCAAAGGTGAGCCTTCAATCCAATCTGTACCTAGCAGACATGCAATCCCCTAAACCAACCAGTGTCAATGGGTGGTGGGACTTTATCTAACTCAGCCTGAATAACTCTCAGCCCAAGAGAGGAATGTCTCCCTCTCACAATTTTTTGCCAAGTGAGTGGCTTTCAAAATCTGTTGGCTATCACCCACAGTTCAGAAATAAATTTTACTTTGCAACCCCATATTCTCATACACACACACACAACTATCAAAAACATTATCCAATAATTCTTGCTGTTACTATGTACAATGTACTTTATTTCCCTATTATATTTTATTTCATTTTTAATGCTGGTCATGACCTATCAAATTGATTTTATGACTCACTAATGGGTCATAGCCTATAGTCTTAAAAACACTGATTCAGATATTCAATAAGGAGCTACTAGTCAAGAAAAAGGAGTGAAATAGAATAATACTTTAAAGTATATGGAAGGTTTAAGTTTTGTTTAAAATATATGGACAATTCTGGTAAGACAGAAAAGATGTACTTTACTAATATTCCTCTAAGTACAACTAAAAGCTATAGGAATTATATATAAAATAAACATAACACTGAAAAATGAGTAGGAAAAAAGAAAAAGGCAGAATAATAGGAACTATGAGACCCAAAGAATGACATACTCCTGACTTTTCTGGGATTGTTTGTTTGTTTGTTTGTTTGTTTTTTGCCTCCTATATCTCAGACTTGGAACTGCAGAACCTGGGAACTGGAAAATGTTAACAAATGTAGAAAAAAGTCAGTTGTCTCTATACAAAGGACTGAGAAAGGGGAAGTCTACAAACCCAGGAAAGTTTTGGACAACAGCCACATTGTACCAGACACAGCAGGTGGAACTGTGGCCCCGCCCCACCCACACAGCCAAAGCCAATGGAAAGCTGAGAGGAGGCTGTACCAAGGTGCCAGGCGCCACCCCCCATGTGGTGATATCACAGAGGGTTGAGCAAAGAGCTGGGACTCCCATCCCTCTTGGGTGGTGGTGAGTTCCTCTCACCCAGCTAAAGTGTAATCAGAGACATTGTGAGGTGCCAGGGCTTCCACCCCACCCAGCAGGGCCACGGCATGCCTCTGTTCCTCACGGGGATGGCGCCAGAAACGGCCTCGAGAAGAGTCTAGCCTTTCACCACCGCTCAGTGGTAAAGGCCAGAAAACCCCAATGTGGTGTCAGTACAGATCATGTGAGGAGGAAGGAGAAACTTCTATTTTTCACAGAAATAGAGACGGGGGGATCCGAGGAAGCCAGAATCCCCACCCCGCCCAGCATTAACCAGCACCCTCCCCTGGTTGTCAGTGGAGGTTGAGTGGGGAACCTGAACGTCTACCTTCTTATAGCTGGAGTGATTCAGCAACTTCCTTTTCCAGAGAGGTTTTATAGGAAACCAGTTAAAACTAAGAGTTTTATTAAGATCTAGAATCTCTTAATACCTGAATAATTTAGGTTTAAATTAAAACTGCTCATCATACCAAGGAACAGGAAGGTACCATATCTGAAAAAAGATAATTAATACATACCACCATTGAAATGACAGTGATGGTAGAATTATTTGACAAATGTTTTAAAGTAGTGATCATAAATATGCTTCAGTTGTCAATTACAAACACACTTGAAACAAATGAATAAATATAAACTCTGGGCAAAGAAATAGAAAGTACCAGCATATAAATAGTAGATAAAAAGAATCAAATGGAAATTTTAGAACTAAAAAACACAATAACCAGCCCTGGCTGGTGTGGCTCAGTGGATTGAGTGCTGGCCTGCGAATCAAAGAGTCACCAGTTCAATTCCCAGTCAAGGCACATGCCTGTGTTGCCATCCCAGGTCCCCAGTGGGGGACATGCAAGAGGAAACCACACACTGATGTTCCTCTCCCTCTCTTTCTCCCTCCCTTCCCCTCTCTCTAAAAATAAATAAAATCTTTAAAAAATATTTTAAAAATACAGTCACCAATTTTTAAAATTCAATAGCATAATGAATAAGGTAGAAGAAAGAATCATTGAACTGGAAGATAAAACAATAGAAATTATAAAATATAAACAGAGAGAAAATAGCCTTCAAATAAAGAGCAGAGACTCAAGGACCTATGGGACTATAAAAAAAAACAACACAATATTCACATGATTGGACTCTCAAGAGAGATGAGAGTAGAACTAAAAGAATATTCAGATAAGTAATGGCTAGAAATGGCACAAATTGGGCAAAGGATATAAACCTGTAGATACAAGAAACTAAGTTGCAAGTGTGATTTATCTCAGGAAGGTAGAGTGGTTCAACATATGAAACTCAGTCAATATAATGTACTACATGTATAGAATAAAGAGAAAACAAAACAATCATCTTAATTGATACAGGAAAAAACATTGAACAAAATCCAATATCCTCTTATTATAAATATGCTCATAAAACAAGGAATGGAAAGATACTTCCTCAACATGATAGAGATTTACGAAAAACCTTCAACTAACATCATGCTCAATGGAGAAAGACTAAAAGAATTCCCCCTAAGATCAAGACCAAAACCAGGATACCCACTTTCACCACTCCTGTTTTACCTTGTACTAGAAGTTCTAGCCAGGGAAGTTGGGCAAGAAAAAGAATAAAAGACAGACAAAGAGGGAAAAATAAAATTATATTAACAGGTGACATGATCCTATATATAGAAAAATCTCTAAGAACCCACAAATAAAGCTACTTGAGCTAATAAATTAACTCAACAAAATTGCATGGTCAAGACTAACACTCACAAAACAATTGTGTTTTTCTGTAACTATGTCAATGATAATGTAATAACTATGCATGGTGCCAGGTGAGTATTACACTTACTTACCATGGGAGTCACTTCATAAATTATGTAATTGTCTAACCACTATGCTGTACACCTAAAACTAATATAAAATAATATTGAATGTCAGCTGTAACTGAATGATAACAACAGTTGTGCTTCTATGCACCAGCATAAACAACCAAAAATGAAATTAAGAAAACAATTACAATAGCAACCAAAAGCATGAAATACTTACAAATAAATTTAACCAAGAAAGTGAAAGACTTGTACACTGAAAATTGTAAGACATGGCTAAAAAAATAATAAAGAAGACCTAAATAAATGGAAAGACATTCTATGTTCATGGATTGAAAGACTTAAGTCTTAAGATGTCATACTACTCTAAGCAATCTATAGAGTTAATAAAATTCCTTTGAAATTCCAATGGCTTTTTTTCCAGAAATGAAAAAGCCTGTGCTCAAATTATATAGAATTGCAAAGGGCCTTAAATAGCCAATCTTGAAAACGAAGAGATATGTATTCTTTTTTATTTCAAAATTTACTACAAAGCTACAGAATGATACATAAGGATAAACATAGAGACCAACTGAGAGTCCAGAAATAAATCTATACTCTAAGGCCAATGGATTTTTGACAAGAGTGCCAGGCTAACTAAAAAAAAAAAGGAGGGGGTGGTAATACGAATGTGAATATCAGAAATGATAGAGAGACCATCACTACATGGTGAGGTTTCTTGCTAATGAGGGAGGCATGTGTAGAGACAGCTGGTATATAGAAAATCTCTGGAACTTCCTCTCAATTTTGCTATGATTCTAAACCAGCTTGAAAAAATAAAGTCTATTAAAACATGAAAAAGAACCCTTTTTACGAAATAAGAGAAAGTACTGGCAAAGCAATATATCTAATCAGAACCTAATATTCAAAATATGCAAAGGTCTCCTGCAACTCAAAAACAAAATGACAATCAACCTAATTTTTAAATGGGCAAAGTATTTGAGTAGACATTTCTCCAAAAAAAAGTACAAATGGCCAAGAAGCACATGAAAGGATGTTCGGCATCATTAGTCATCAGGGAAACACAAACCAAAACTACAATGATACACTATTTCCCATCTATTAAGATGGCTGTCACAAAAATAAAGTGAAAAATAACAAGTGTTGGAGAGGGGCTGAAGAAACCAGAACCCTCAGATGCTGTCAGTGGGAATGGAAACTACTGCACTCACTGTGGAAAGCCGCTTGGTGGTTCTTCAAAATAGCAAACAGAGTTATCACGTGACCCATCAATTCCACTCCTAGGTACATAACCGGGGCTCCAACAGGTACGTGTATAACAATGTTCATAGCAGCATTATTTTAGCTGCTAATGCAGCTAGAAGTTAGAATGTGGGGGCAGAGCAGCTAGAAGGTAGAAACATCCCAAGTGTTCATCATCATATGAGTGTATAAATAAAATATGGAATAGTCATACAATGGAATACTATTCAGCCAAAAAATGAATCAAGCTCTAATATATGCTAGAATACGAATGAGTGGTGAAAACATTGTGCTAAGTGAACTCAGCCAGACATAAAACGGCAAATATTTCCTGATTCCACTTACATTGAGTATCTAGAGTAGACAAATTCATAGGGACTGAAAGTAGATTAGATTAGAGGCTTGCAGAGGCTGCCAGAGGAGGGGGAAAGGGGAAGTTATTGCTTGATGAAGGCAGCTTCTGCTTGGGTGATTAAAAAAATGTTTTGGAAATAGGAATCATGGTTGTATGACATTGTGAATGTAATTAATGCCACTGAATTGTATACTTAAAAATTGTTAAAATGATAAACTTCATGTTATACAATATTTCACCACAATAAAAAGAGAAAAAGAATCCAAGTGAATCCCAACAAGAATAAACCTGAAGAAATCTACACCAAGATACATCGCAGTCAAATTGTGAAAACAAAAGACGGAGAGATAACCTTGGGAGCAGCCAGAGAACAAGACCCCTTACCTACAATCAGAAAAACCATTTGAATGATCACACATGTATCTTCATAAACCCAAGGAAGTGAGAAGAATTGGCAGGACATTTTTTAAGTGCTGAAAGACCAGAGTCCTATATCCAGTGAAAATATCCTTCAGGAATAGAAGAAAAATTATGGTGTTTTCAGATGAAGGAGAACTAAAGATTCATCACCAACACATCTATCCTAAAATAACAGCTAAAGAAGTACTCTAGACACAAAAGCAGCCAGAGAGAAATCTTAGGACATCAGGAGGGAAGGAAGGACATGGTAAGCAAAAATACCGTATTGCACTGACTGATATTTTAATATTGAACCAGCCTTGCCTCCCTGGAATGAACTTCATTTGGTCATAGTGTATGATTTCTTATATAGTGCTAAATTCTATTTGCTAATGTTTGGCTAAGGATATCTGCACAAAAGATATTTGTCTGAAGTTTTCTTTTTAGTACTTACTGTCTTTGTCTGATTTTGGTATCAGGGTAGTACAAGCTTCATAAAATGAATTGGGTTCCCCCTACTTCTATTTATTGGAAATGATCGTTTAGAATTATTTCATCATTGATATTGGTAGTTTCTGCCTTTCTCATTTTTGTTCTTTTGTCAATATTCCTGGAGGTGTGAATTTTATTGACTTTTTCAAATAACCAGCTTTTTATTTTTTATTTTCTATTTTTTTTCTTTTATTTATTCCAGCTTTTATCTTTGTAATTTCCTTCCTTTTGTCTGCTTTGGGTTGATGTGCTCTTCTTTTTCTAAGGGAGAGTTTCCATGATTGATGTGAGGTTCTTCCTCTTCTCTAATGTATGCACTTAGTGCTATAAATTTCCCCCTCAGCAGTGGGGGAAACCTGCTCCGTACAAAATAACAAGCAATCTCCCAAAAGCTACCATAACTGCGCACGTCAGCACCCATTCACAAGTCACCATCCATCTCATTCTATTTTTAAAAAATCAAAAGATATTTCACAGACTGGAAATGAGAGAGGAGGGACGAGTGGAGTAAGAACCAGGGATCTCAGGTGATCCAATGACCACTGGCAACCCATGTGAGGAGCTGTGGATATCCACGAAAGCACCCTCTTCAAGGCCAACCACAAAGCCAAAAAGAGCAAGGGAGAATGAGAAAAGGAAGTCAGCTTCGGAGCACAGCAGTCTGGAAGAGTTATAGGCTCTTTCTGAGACCTGCCATGTGGGGAAAAGGATAGTTCACCACCACCAGATAAGAAATTAATTTGTCACTCATCATAAAAACGCAGCAGCTGCTACTTAGAGGTGCATTTATAATTTCCAAGAGACAGGCAGCAGGAGAGAGCAAGTCCACTCTGTCAAAGACAGGGATGATGGAGGGTTTTGTTTCATTTTGTCTAGAGCACCTGAAGTAACAGCAGGAAGAGAAAAGGGGCCTTAGGAGACTTAAGGAACAGGAAGGATGGTGCAGGGTAGGTGCAACGAAAAGGTCAAATGTCAGGGAAAGCATAGAGGAGGCAGTCAGAAGTCAGCGGTCACTCCTTAGTCATAACAGGTAACTGGCTTGAAACGGGGGGAGGTATTGTACAGGCAGGAACTGGATGAGTGATTGGCTATTACCAAACAAAATTCCAAGTAATGACTAGTTATTTCCCTGGTTTTCCCTGGCTGCATTTGATTTACTTCCCCCAAATATAAGAGCAATATTAGACCGGCTTCTTCCATGGGACTGACTTTGCTGAGTTTGATGATACTTGTAGTAAATCTTTCACTGTAATTTCCCCCTCCAGCTTTTCCTAACATGGTATTTATCCGAGAATAATTGCAAAAAAGCATGTAATCATCTTGGCTCAGGCCATGATATCCCTGATTTTGTGGCCTTTCATCTCTTTCCTATTACTTTGGTCCTGACCGAAAACACCAGTGCCTGGGAAGCAAACATATATGGAGATGGTTGTTGCACATGCTCTTTTTCCAAGGTCTAAACTCTATTTCCTATTTCAAGGCATGACTCTAGCTGTTTAGTTCCTCTTCTGGTATCACCCCAGAGAGCTGAGACAGGATACCAGTTTGATTTTAGAGCACACTGCTTTGGACCATCTACAACGGGCACTTCATATCAGAAACAGAAGGAATCTGTCTGTAGTTAGAAGCCCATTTAGCACAGAGTGAGGAAAGAATAAAGTCAGAGCCACTGGCTAAAACTCCCCAGCCCACAATTTTCCCCTCTATTCACATTTTCTGTTGTGTACTTGGAGACAGGCCTATGTACTGATGAGCAATTATATTCTACATTTTGCATTCTGCTTTGTTTGTAGGAACCTGGAGAGATTTGCGGACACTGGGATAAATTATGAGAGGTGATGTGATTATTCTTTACTGTTCCAGGTGATGAGAGCTGGAAGCCTGTGGACATCTAGAAAGATTATTTCCAGAAAATGAGCAGTGGTGGCAGATCACGTGACAAACTCTGGGAACAGAAATAAATTATGGTCTGAAACAGCTTGGGCATTTGTTATTCCTGATGGAGCCCGGCCCTCATTTGGGTTTGAGGTTGTTGTGATGTATGCACCTCAAGCAGAAAATTCCTCAACCCTTTGTTACAAAATGAACTCATGTGCTGAAGGTAAGGTATGAGCCTCTCACTGGCCATCCTAAATTTTGTTTTCCTTGCTCTCGTTTCCTTATTTAAAATACACTGGAGGAAGATCCCCTGATTTAACCCTTTCATCAAGGCATTAATTAAGCCCCAGGGAACGGTTACAGATGGGGACACATGAATTTGAAAGTCCTTCCTCTTCTTTCACAAAGCCAGTTAGATGAAAAAAAAAAAAAATCTCAGAAGGGCTTTTATTTTAAGGGGCATCCTAGGAACAACAGATATTATTTTTTTATGGGATAAAGCCATTAAAGATTGAGCGTTTCATTTGGGGCCGCTGTAGATGCATAAGGAGCCCCTTAGAAGACGTGCTGTCTGGATTACATGATGGAAGTCCAGGCAAACCTCTGATGTGGACTCTTCATGAACCGCAGCTTCCATTTCAGAATAAGCTATTTAAATAGCCAAAGTGGAAAGTTTCCATTTGCCGGTATGGAATAGCAGCCCTATTTTCATCTCCCTGCATGAACTCAAGAGGGTGAGGGACTGTAACGGCAGTGAACCTGGGACTGGCTGCTTCATCAGCAGTCCTCAACTTGCACCCAGTGCCTCCTCTGTCCACCTTCCTGTTGGGCCCTATTCTCTCAGTTCCGACTCCTGTGAGTTCCCCGTCTGCCTGCTCTAGCAGCTCTCCTCATTACTATGGTGTAAACACTGCCCTGCCCTGAGGGGCCTTCAGAGAGCTCAGCCATCAGTCATCAACCTGCAAGTAAAGGCAACAATGTCTAGAAACACACACACACACACACACACACACACACACACACACACGATTGAAAGTGTGGAGGCAGAACTGAGGGAGGACAGGAAACAAACAGCTCCCTCTGGCTGAGATGGGACTAGAATCCAGGTTTTCAAACTTTGACTCAGATGCCTTCTTACATGTGTTTATACATTCTGCTGCCCCCTGACTAGTAGTGGGACAAAAGCCGGGGGAAGGCAGGATGCTGCAGGAGACTGGTTCGGCAGACGGCTGAGCCGCAACAAACGGAGCCAAGGTGGTGTGTTCAATCCCCATATGGGTCAGGTTGTGGTGGGCCATGTCCACAGACACCGCCCTAGGCTGTTTCACTGCCCTGCAACCAAGAGCAAGTGGTGACAGAAGAACTGAGTGGCAAGTGGCCACAGACGAGCACAAATGCTCCCCAACACATCCATGTTCTAGCATGACAGCCTGCAGTCTTGTCTGCATGCATGGAAGTCCACTGAATCAGACCATGCCCTCCCTGAAGCTGGAAAGTGAGTATTCTTTACCTGAGCAGGACCCTGTCCCATGCCTAACACTTTCTGGATGAGTGCCTGGTCATTAAAGAGAGAAACAAAGAGTCACTTCTGGACTAAGCTGGTGAAAAGGTTAACCTTGCGATCCTCAACCTAAGTCTCTTTCTAACTCAGGCTTGTCCTACCATTCAAACAAAGAAAAATGAAGGCCAAATACATAGGATATTATCTCTCCCTCCTCGGATCAAGCTTTTCTTCTACTGCTGTTACAACCGTAGCCCAACTGACCTAAGAGTGCTGTTTATGTGTTTTAACCCTCACTCAACCTCATTACAGGGAGGGACAAGCTTGATCCTCCTCATTTCTCATCATGTACAACACAATGTCTGGAACAAAACAGGAATCCAGCGAGTCACTGCTTAATTGGAACTGACTTTGAGTCCCGAGTCCTTTGACCAGCTCAAACCCAGAGGCCACTAGTGACAAACTCAGTACACTAGGCTACACATCTTCTCAAGATGTTGCCTTCCTAGGTCACTGATCTCTGCTCACAGATATGACTCCTAATATTGAATCTGATGCTGGGAGCCGAAGCCTATGATCATTTGGGCTATCAATCACTATCCCATATGCTTAACCTAGATGATGTATTGATCCTGATTGCCTGGAAATGTACTTGAAAAGGGCTAGGTGACATATCCAAGGAGAAACAAGATACTTTCAAGTCAATCAGAAGTATCAGAGGATTCAGTGCACAGGAGAGAAACTGCCCTCAGAGGAGCAGCCCCTGAGAACGTGCATCGACTAAAGCCCCCTCCTATGCGCCAAGTCCTCTAATAATCTCTGACGTCTAAGAGACATGGTCGCTTGCCCCATCACACATGCTGCGGTCAAGGTGCCATGGCTTCCTGCCCCAGACATATAAAACACAAAGCAGTCGTGACTGTCAGAAGGACAGAGGCAGAAAATATTGACTCACTTGGAACCCCGTGCTAGGAATCCAAAAATCTCAGGTTTGGAAGATGGATGCTTTGACTTTCTAAAGAAAACATAATCCCTTCTGTTTGCAAGGCACTCTGTGCCTGTCAGACCACTTTAACCCCTTGCTGAATCCCAAAGGTACCTTCCAGAACCCTAAAAGGGGGGATGGGTTGTCATAATTATGCCGATGAGAGATGAGAAATTTGGGGTCTAAAAAGACATTGACTCAGCTGCATTCACCCAATGAGGTAGTGTCTGAGTTTCCAGCATCGTCAGACTTCCTAGGGATCTTCCCACTAAACCTCACAGGCTCTAACACTGAACGGGAAAAAAAAGCCTCAGGAAAGGCAAGATGCTGCAGAGGATTTTAGTTCCGTGCAGGAGAGTTAGGCAGGTGATGGGGAGGGTTCATCTACTGGATCCGCCTGTACTTTAAATGCCAGACACACACTCAGGTAGAGTCCTGCCTAGAAAGCAGAGGTGCCACCAGGGGCAAAGGTCCCCCAAGACCGATCCGACCCCCAAGGCAGACTCTGGATGGCCAAGCCTGAAGCTTCGGCGATTTGGGAACTCCTCTTTTAGAAAAGAACAGAAAATGACAAATTCAAAAGTAAATATGAAAGTGAATATTTGTTCAGAAAGAGAAAACAAATCACAAGAATGACATATTTAAAAACCTGACATGTTTGAATACCACAAACATCAAAAAAAATTTTTTTTAATAACCCAATGCTTTTATCAATTGTCTGGTACGTCCCCATATTGCCTTTTTATGCATTATTAAATGCCTAATCACCTCTTCCTACGGCACTTAGAACACTTTCTGTAGAGAGCAGAGAAAGATAATTCAGCCTTTCCTCTACATAATTGATGAGCATTTGGTTTTTATTATTGATCATTTAGGGACGCTTCTTTCAGCTTCATAACTTATAATTAGCAGCATCATGTCAATTTTTAGGCTTGTTGACAAATTGGGAAAACTTCCATCAAGTTTCTTTCATGTGTAAGCTGTAGGATTTAAGAGACTTTCCCACAAACTAGTTCCTAACTCTACTCCCCACACCCGTTTCTCCTCCACTAACCATGCACACCCGGTACCAGGCACCACAGCACACTGTCACACTGTGATATGACTTCCAGTCCTGCAGCTCTGAAGGCTGGCGAGGTGGCCCAGCAGGTGACAGAAATATTCCTGGAAGCCATTCCTGTGCTAGGGCAGCTGGCGCTAACTCTGCAATGGAAGTCACAGTGACATGTATTAACTTATCCACTAAACCCAAGCATCTCAGCTTCTCCTTGGGTGCATTCCAAGATGTCCATGGAATTGCAACATTTTTCTGCACAAGGAGGGAGAGAGACAGAGGGGAACTTGGAATTGAAAGAGACCAGAGATCTTCACCAATTGTGGTAAAAATACCTTCCGAAATATATCATTCTATGAATATATTATAGGGTCTCTCCCCAGGCCTTGGAGGGGCTTCTGCTAGTGAGGCACTCAGCAAATGTCCTTCTTTCCCACTGATAATTTTGCCCATCCACAGAACAAGGCTGCTAATCATTTCTACTCCTCTAAGAGGACGGAGGCTCAGCCTGGATTGCAGAAGAATTTGAGGGACTAAGCATGGGTTTTTAGATCCTGATCTGGAATGTCTGGCATCTGCCACAAGCATTCTCACGGAGCTCGGGGTGTGGAATAAACCACAGGATCAATTCCATATGGCGTGGGGCACTGCAAACACATGGAGCTCCTTGGAGAAAGAACACGCACAAGCCAAACGGAAAAAATGCAAACAAGTTGTTTCATGGCTGTGCTGTGATCTGCCATAAGGTCTGCTTCACTCTGGTGGCAAAAGGCTGGTCAGTCAGTCCCCCGAACCCAGGCATTCGTGTCCCCCAGTGTCCAGGCCTTGGGGCAAATCTGGATAATGGCTCTCCCCCTCTTCAGCCAGCTAAGCAGCCCAGTCTCACCTGGCTCCGACAAATCTCCCCCAGCCCCCATCCACAACTGCTGCCACTCACTGCTTCTTTAAGGGTCTTAACAAAACTTGTCTAGTGCTCCCAACGTGGAACCTGGTTGCAGCAGGGCGGGTTTTATGGAGTGTGTAATCACTGGTTTCGTGCCCACTGCTCTGTTCTCTGCAGAGTCATTCATCGCCTTTTTTCATGGACTGAGCTTTATGTTATTCTGTGCAGAGTACAGAAATGAGAGGGGAAGAGGGAAAGGAATGGACAGATGTAGGAAAGAGAAAAGACATAGGCAGAGACAGGGAAAAGAGAAGAAAAAGTTACAGAAAATGGTATCAGGTCGCTAAGGAAATCTGATGATGTTCTTTCAGCTCAGCCAAAGGAAAAAAGAGCTTGTGTTAAGCCAGCAGGCTGTTGGCAAGGAAAATAAACCTCGCAGCAGACCCAGAATCCAATGGCAGCAAGGAGCAATGGATGGGAAAAAAGGAGGACAGGAGAGTGGGGGCAGCAGGGGCCAATGACCGGGTCCTCCTTGAAGGATGCTAGGAGCACAATCCTTTGAATGTACAAGTGTAGATTCATTCAACAATACTTGGCACCCACCGACTTCAGCCCCTGGTTTTCCACCTATGTTGTGGATCAGTGACTTAAACCAGCAATTTCATTAATGTAGAGAACAAAGGAATGAATCCTGAATGTAACTGGGGACTGGGGAAGTCACGTGGGAACTTCATGGCATGTCAGACCCGAATGGTTATTATTGTCACCATGATCATGATCATCACCATCAACAGCATCACTTTCATCATTATTGATTTTCTAGATGGGAAAATTCTTCAAGAATAGGTTCCTGTACTTCCAAGGCCCCTTCCTATCCTAAGTCTTCTGCATCAACAGACCCCTGGGGCACAGCAGCGCCCAAACCTTCCCCAGGGAGCTCTCTGATCTCTTGCCCCACCCCCCCACCCCCGTCACTGTGTGCAAGGGTGTAGATTCTGATGTGAAGCCAAGTACATGGACCTGTGGGTAGAAAATGGAAGAAAAAGACAAAGAAGGAAAGACCAAGGAAGAAGCAACTTGGAATTGCCTGCGAAGCATGAGCACTGTTTATCCAGGTACTTGAAAACCATATGCAGATCACATGCAAATGAACCTGTGGCCCTCGTAACTAATTTGACACACCTGCATGTGGCTCTTAGGAAAAGCCTAATGGAGACACCTGCTACAAACACCGAAGTAATAGTCCCCTTGGCGGTATTTCACCCCTTCTGTTTCTGCTACCAATTCTAACTAGAGGTAATGAGCTGGTGCAAAACAATAACTAAGAGTTGGGGGAAAAACAGCAACCATCAGTTTCATTCAAGCTGTCAGTATTTTCTGCTGAAAAATTACCAAGAGGCATCAACCTACCCATCAAACCTCATAATGCAAAACCCTCTACACAGCCTATGACAAGAGACTAAGGGCAAATCAGTCCGAGATGCCAGTGTTTCCAGGCTCAATCTTTTGTGATGGGAGCAGGAAGGGCCCCGGGTCTGCCGCCTGGGGGAGGAGAAGGCACATCAACCTTCATCTCTCCCTCCCAAAAGGCAGACAGGGAAAACAGGTGGAGCAAGCTGGCTTCTTGTTTGGAACTTCCTCTGATCTTGGACTGAGTGACAGACCAGTGATGTTCCTACAGGGTGGTAAGAGAAAGTAAACCACGTTCCCTCCTTCGTCTGTCTGCCCCAACCATGAGGGGTTGTCAGGAGGGTCTGCTGTACTCACTGCCCAGGTAGGTCGTTTCCTTGAATTCGCCCACCCACCTGGCTCCTGCAGAGAAGTTGTCTGTGAGGCTTAGGACAATTCAGGACCAGAGTCTCAAGTTTCCAAAGACTCAAGTGCAGAAGGGGGAACAGGGATGAGAAGGAGGAAAATATGTGCAGTGTGGGGGACACCTGATAGGTAGCTGGAAGGGGCCTTTGCAATACTAATACACTGACCCTCACAGAAAGCTTGACTTGCTGTGTGTGTGGAATGTGTAAGGAATGGGGACCATTTTCCATAACAGGAAATGGGAAAACATGCCCAGTCCTTCAAGTCCCCAGGCGGCAATCTTAAGGGGATGCATGGGGTTCACTTCTCTATTTCAATCAGTCAAAGAAGGAGAACCACTAGGACACTTGATAAATGCACAGACAGGCAGGCAGGCAGGCTGACACAGGGATGGACAATAGATTTCTTACAGGATGCAACTTTCTGCAATTGCGAAACCTAGTTAAGCAGTTTCTTCTATATGTTTGTACGGCTGATTTTGGAGCCTAGAGTCCACAGGGAGACAGTTGGGAAAGTGGGGGGAAGTAAGAACACGCAGGAGCCATAGGCCCACAAGGGCGGCCTGAAATACACGTCAACTCTTGTCTCTGGATCCTGAAGCCAGGGTCCTTGACCATGGAGCCAAACACACACATCTGCCCTATGAGTCAGGGAACAAGAAGATCCAGAGGAAGGCAAAACAGTTGTAGGCCCAGATGCTGCTTCATGCTGACCAGGTGAGTCAGCAGATCGGTGACAATGCACCTGAGCCACAAAATGGCTGCTGCTTCACATTGGCCCTCCAACTCTCACACAGGAATCTCTCTGGTGGCCCACCCTAACAGTAAAGACAGAGAAGGGACTTCTGGGAAATGTAGTTCAGCCCACCCAAGTACACACGTTATGTAAAGCCTCGCTCTCAGCAGCGATGGATCAGAACCTGCCCTGGCCCAGCCAATGCCAGCAGGCTGAGCATCAGGGTGTCATGAGCAGGAGCCCTAGGCTTGCAGTGCTGGCCCGTGACAGGGAGGGAGGAAGGACACAGAAGCACAGCTGAGGGAGAGTGAGCAGAGGCACCCAAACGTGCCTGGGGCCAGCGATGGAAACAGGCCTGGTCTGACACAGCCTCTGCCACCTCCCCCAGCCCCAGGGTGCCTGAACTGGTGAAGTGACCATGTGCTGTCATCTCTCCAACTCGCTGGCAGATGTTGCTGACTCCTCCTGGCCTGGACACTTGTGCACTTCAGCATTTAGCTCTGACCGCTGCAGAAAGAGGCTTCGGCCCTGCTGGTGGGGAGCAGGCAGGAAGGTTCTCTCCATCCTCAAATTTCACTTTTATAATAGGTTTCATTGCAGGGACTGGCAATTAGCTGGTTCTACTCGTGCTACTGTGAAAATGAAGGGAAACTGACTGAGATTGGATAAAAAGGAGTTAGATGCTATGGCTCACGTTGGCAGAAACAAAAGAATTTTTAAACTCTTCATTAACTGAAGAGGGGCTCTGCCAAGCCCCTGGGCAGGTGGTCCGAGATACAGGATGAGTGCATTCGGAAGGTGACAGCAACGGTGGGGAGACGGGAGACTGGCCTCGAAATCAGTCCCTTCCCTGAGAGCCCAGGGAATGCCAGCTCTTCAGTCCTAGAGCGGCAGGCCTGTTTCAGCACAAGAGACACGCACCCCAGGGCCGATGCTCAATCTAACTTACCAGATGGCATTGAAAAGTCACAGCTTCCGTTTTTCTTTCCCTGACAAGGTTTTAGAAGGGTAGAAATGAAATACTTCTTCCAAGTGAAATTGTGTCTGTTCTGGCACCGGGGAGGCTTCATTCCAGCACAAGAGTGCAGGGGCCTGTGAGTGTGCGAGCACGTGTGTGTGAGTATGCGCGTGAAAAGGAGGCCAGGGCAGGGAGGGAACACAGTATGATTCCGAAAACTGTCCTTTTGTGTCCTTGCAACCTCTAATGCTGAAAAAATGAGTATCTTGGGTTACAGCAAGGGCACAGAACACAGTCACAACATACATCAGGGAAAAGCAAATTAAGTGTACAAGTACTTAACTCAATATCGGTCTTCCCAGCCTAGAATATCAATAGCATCGCCTTAATCAGGGGCACCAAGAAAGTCAAGCAGCTGGGACAGAGACGCCGGCCCGGGGTTGGAGCTCTGTTCTCACTGATATGGAACCTTCTAATAGCAAGCCAAGCTAGAGGCATCAAGTTGTAAATTATCAGTTGTTCTGCCAAGCAGTCCAAGGGAGCTGGTCAAGTTCATTGCAGATTCTGGAGCAAGAAGGAAGCTGAGACTAGGAA
Source organism: Anoura caudifer (assembly GCA_004027475.1). Taxonomy (NCBI): domain Eukaryota; kingdom Metazoa; phylum Chordata; class Mammalia; order Chiroptera; family Phyllostomidae; genus Anoura; species Anoura caudifer. The sequence continues at coordinate 21,626 of PVKU01006285.1, forward strand.
AGGCTAAAAAACTGATGAACTGTGGCAGAGTGGGCAGCAAGAGGTTCCAAAGGCAGAATTGGCTTAGTCCCAGCCATGCTATTTCCAGACCATGACCAGAGCAGGTCCTGAGCCTCAGTTTCCTCACCCATAATATCATGTTAACAATATCTATGTCCCAGGAATTCTTCCCAAGTAAATAAAGGATGAGGTATGCATAAACATGTACACCTGACAAAGAAAAATAATACTAATAGTTGAGACTTTCCAAATATTAATAATAGCTACCACTTATCATAGTCTTTAGTTACTTGATCCTATGAATGCTCTATTTTTCACATGAGGAAAATGAATCTCAAGAGACTTAGAATCTTGTCCAAAGTCACAAAGATGATAAATAGAATGGCTAAGGTTTCAACTCAGGCTAACGACATCAAAGCCCACCTGTTCACCTCTACTCCACCCTCTGCCTGCCTCTCGATGCCACAATTGGCCTCAGCTCAGCCTGAAGCAGGCACTTCTCCAGTCACTCCTCTGGATTCAGGTTTTCTCTGCCTGGGACTCAGCAGAAATGTAAGCAGGACAAGTTTGATATGCACATCACAATGTTGCGGAGGACGCATCTTTGTTGAATTCAGCTCATTTAAGCCTGGATTTCAAAACTATTGCCTGCTCCAACTTGCTCCTTAACCTCCTATTTTAGACCCTCTATGTACCTCTTGGAAGAGCAAGTTCTTCATTCTTTTCTGGGCTATCTTGCACCTCCTGCAACCTCTTCCAGGGCCTGTCTCTATGCCAGTGGCCCCTTAACTCTTTCTGAGACTTTGCCTTGCCCATCAGAGTAGCTGACATCCTATTTCTTTCAACATCAGTTAGAAGCATTCTGGGTCCCGCACTCTGTGTGTCTGGCCAGCAAAATCATTACAGCCTTTGCATCTGGGACCAACTGGGAGTTGGTCCCAGTGCAAGCAGTATTACTCCTCCCTGATAATCCATGTGGACGGGTGGAAAAGTTATCCAGGAAGCACCGAGCTTGAGCCACTGTGAGCAAAGCTGATACTCACATTGGTCAGAGCAGGAGGAGGATGTGGCCAAATTTTGGCATCATTAAACTGGTCAACCAGCTGCAAGACATTACCAGCTGCCGAGTTAATCATTAATGAGGCAGACAGCGCCTGTTGCCTGTGTAGTGAACCAAACATTATGACTTGGGTTTTCATTTCATTTAAAATTAACTCACTGAATGAAGAATTGGCCTCCAGCTTGTGAGAGACGGAGCTGTTGGCACAAAGAGGGTACTGGCAGGCCAGGAGCACAAAAGGAACATGAAGTCCCTCACTGATGCCATCCAACTGTTCGTATGCAGGCCATGTCTTTTAATTCAATTCGATCTCAGCTCCTCAAAGCTTCAGCTCAAAATGTTTGTGTGTTCCTAAGCAAAACCTCCACGCACCATAGCCCCTTCCTGCGTGGCACGCGTGGGTGCCTCTCCCAGTGACTTTTAGTACATCCTAAAATCTAGGCAAAGTGGGATGGCAGCCTGACTCTATTTTTGGATTGCATTTTCTTATTCAAGAAGAGGAGACACAATTTTAAAAGCTTTTTCTTGTGTTTAAGCTCACGAAGGTAAAGAGAATAATGTAATGAACCCACACCATTCTCCTTTGAGAATCGTCAACATTTTACCAGTCCTGTTTTATCTATCTCCCCAAATTTGCTGTTTTTCTTTTTCCTTGAGCATTTTAAAGCAAAACCAAGACACCATGCCAATCTACTCACAAATTGTTTAGTATGGATTTCTAACAGATAAGATTATCTACTTGTGTGTGCATATATGACCACTATGCCATTATTAGACCTAGAAAGTATTTATTATTACCATCAGATAATGAGAACATAATCAAATTTCCCTGATTGTCTCAAAGGTGTCCACGTACAATCGGCTGCTCCGTCCAGGATCTAAACCAGGTGCATACCTTGCACTTGGTTGTTAGCGTTATTTTGCAGCACCCCTCCCTTCCACCCCTCCTTCTCTCACCCTTCTTCCCAGAACAGTAACACTAGAACAGTAACACCTTTGTTCTCTAAAATGCCCCATATTCTGAATTTGGCTGATCACTTCCTCATGGCGTTACTGAATGTGTTCTTCTATTTTTTCAATTTCCTATAAACTAGAGGTTAATGCTAAAGGTTTGATTAGATTTGAGTTCAAGGGGGTTTTTTGGTGGGGGGGAGGGTTTGATAATGAAAATCATTCACAGATGCTGCTGTGGACCTCTCACTGCATCATAAGGCACATGCTGTTTGGGGTTCCATTTTTAGTGATGTTAAGATGTGGGGCAGCTCCACCCCCAAGCCCCCCCCCCCACCAGCCACCATGGATGAGAATAAGTCTACCAAGACATGATCTGCTTGGGGAGGAAAGGTGGCCAATCTCTCAAAGGAGAAGGGTCAAGAGCCTTTTCCTCAATGGGCTTTTATTAGGTTCATTTTACACAGGAATACAGGTAAAGTGCATTAATCATTGTCAGGCAGTAAGGATCAAATAATAGATAACATACAAAGAACTACTAAGGCTTATTCCATGTCAGGGTCTGTTAGCTAAAGAGCTACAAAACTTTGGGAAATAAACTCATTTCCTGCTCAGACCCTTATCATTTAATGGAGAGCATTCTTAGCAAAGCAGGTTTCACAGGATTTTACATATTCTTTCTTAGGCCTGATCACCTGGGGAACCTGCCCTTTCCAGCACAGGGCTGCACCACCCTCTCTCATTACAGGGGAAGTAAGGCAGCCAAGAGATTAGGAGACTTCTCACAGACAGAAAGAGGACTCAGGCTATGTCAAAGCTGAGGGGTGAGGGTCCATCGCCCCCTTTTGCTGTAGCTCCCCAAGTCTTTCCCTGGGACCTCCCCATGATTGTGCCTGTCTTAGGTCATTCCCTCCTTTGGGGAATCTTACCTGTCATTGTCTAACCAATCAAGCATTAGGGGCCAGTTATGGATGAAGTAAAAGGAGCAGAAGTGGCACTCCTGCCAGGGAGATAAGCTTTGTCTCCTTAGTAGCTTATGGTCCAAAGGTCACTCACTCAGCCTTAGCCATGGGGGGGGGGGGGGGTTACAGCTTCTGTAACCAGGCAGGGCCGTTCCCAACATCTCCCCCTTTTTTGGTTATAAAATCAATTGTAGTTGTTAAGCCTGTGAAACCTACTATTTGCTGTTTTCAAATGCAATCACAAGAAAACAACTTCCATATACATTGTAAAGCACAAATAAGGATTAAGACAAGGAGGCACTGAAGGGCTGCCATGACCCAGACTCACAAATTCAGTCCATCAAACCAGTTTTTAGGGTTCAGCCATTGTAGATTACTGTGGAGAGTCTGGAACACTGTTTGTTCAGTTAGGCGTTTGATGTCACTAAGCTGCTGGTGGAGCTCAAGCTGGAGCTGATCAGTCTGTCCTCTGAGACTGGTAGAAAACGTGCCCTGCAGGTGATGACGAATATCTGCCCAGGAATGCTGACCGGAATTCCACTTTAAAGGAGTTAACACCGATTAGAGAAGTCTGGATCGGGGGAGTCCAATGGAGCAAAGGTGGGTCATGGCCAGGGAAGCCTCTTCTGTGATATGGCTTCACCCTCTTCGCTGGCAGCTCCCAAGGTCCTTCTGGAGGAAGCATGGCCTCCCCATGATTGTGCCTGACTTAGGTCGTTCCCCCTTTGGGGAGTCTTACCTGTTATTGGCTAACCTATCAAGCATTGGGGGCCAGTTCTGGATGAAGTAAAAGGAGCAGAAGTGGCACTCCTGCCAGGGAGAGAAGCTTTGTCTCCTTAGTGGCTTATGGTCCAAAGGTAAGGTCTCTCACTCAACCTTAGCCAATGGCGGGGGGGGGGGGAGTTACAGCTTCTGAAACCAGGCAGGATGGTTCCCAACATTAAGAGGAATCAATGGGACCAGTAAATTCCTACATTACAATATTCTTGATTCATGATTTTTTGTTTCATTGGGGTGGTGAATGGGAATCTTTCCTTTCCATCATTACCTAGTATCTATTAATTGGAATTCTATGAAGAAGAACATCTCCTAACCAGCCATTGGTTTTCCTAAACATAACTCCTTCAGGAAAAGCAGGATAACTGCTTAATTCTTTCTCCATTATTTGCCAATCTTTTGAGTGATGAGTTGTGCCCTAGAAAGATGCAGTGCTGACCAATTTCTCTTTTTTAGTGTCAATTTGAAGTCACGAGTTTTTATATGTTTGATGTGTCTCAACTAAATGTAGTTATTCATCTTTTTAATGATCAACTTGCCCCAATGAAAGTCAGCTGGGAGTCCCTTCAAGCTGGCTACATGGTACTTATAACCATTAGTTGTTGTTTTTTTTTTTTAAATCATGGTAATATTACAACTAAAATTTGTCATTTTAACCATTTTAACTGTACAACTCAGCGACATAATTACATTTGCAATGTTGTGCAACCATCACCACCCTTCCCAAAACTTTCTTGTTACCCCAACAAGACACTTTGCACCCATTAAACAATAATTCCCTCTTCCCATCCCCAGCCTCCAGTAAGTACTAATCCACTTTATATCTCCAAGACTATGTCAATTATAGATATTTCATATAAGTGGAATTATACAATATCTGCCCCTTTGTGTCTGCTTTAGCTCATTTAACAATGTTCTCAAGATTCTTCATCTGTGTTGCACAGCAGGCATCATCTATGGACGCTCCCTCCTTCTCACAGCTGCACGACACAGGGGCGAGCAAAAGGAGGTTTGCAAACCCCTGTAGGTGACTGTACGTTTAGACCTCATTTCGTTTATCCATCCATCTGCCAATGGACCTTGAGTTTTTTCCACACCTTCTGGCTATTGTGAATAATGCTGCAATAAACACTGGCATACATGTCTTTGAGTCCCTGCTTCCTATGCTTTTAAATACACACCTGGGAGTGTACTTTCTGGGTCATATGGTAATTCTGCGTTTAACTTTTTGAAGAACTGCCAGACCGTTTTCTACAGCAGTTGAACCATTTTACATTCCCAACAGAAATGTACAGAGTTCCAATTTCTCCACATTTTCACCAATATGACCCATTACTCTTTGATAGCTGGCCAGATTTTTGGCACAACGTGATGCTCAAAATCATCTTGTACAGTTATTGCTCTAAACTTGGAATCTGTCATTTTTCCAAGAAGTCCTAGTTCCTCTGAGTTCAGAATAGTATTTATAGGATGCAGACCTGGGTGCTAGGTGTGCTCCTAGGTGCTGGGTTACCGTTGCTTCTGGGTCATTTCAATGAACAGATATTTACCCTACTGGTGCATTTTTGATTCCCAGATTTCGCAGCTGGCAAAGTTCTTTAAGTAACAATAGTCTCATGGCAAAGACCAAATCTAGGGCACTGCCAGTATGATGTGGCCTCAAGCTAAAGATCAAATTAATGCTGTAGCTACAAGACCTCTTGTTAAGACTTCAGAAACATTTATGGTGGTGTCTCTTAGACACCCTCAGCTAAATCAAAAAAAGAGGGAAAAAAAGGCTTCGAAGGATCTTTCAGGCATTGTGTCAAAGCACCCTCACTTGCAGCTCAAAGTAGAAAGGGGCCTATCTCAAAGAGATTTGTAGATGTGCCTTTGTATCATGGAATAAATTCCCAGTAAGATTCACAGACAATGTATAAAGATTTTAAGATAATGTTACTAATCAAAGCACCACAAACTTGGACTAAAATGCATGGAAAGAGTGCACATTAAACCTCCTTGGATATAAAGAAGACTAAGAATGCAACTCAGCTGAAAATGCAGGCCATTTCCTATGGAAAAAGGACAGCTCAGAGAGCACAGTCCAGGTGCCCAAGGACACGGCCAAAGCTGGAGGCCCAGCCTCAAGGTGCATCCAGACTGGGGACTCCCCAGGCCCAGCAGCCCAGATGGGGCGGAACTGCCCAGCAGAACCCAGCCCACAGGGCTTCCTCTCTCCCATCCTTTTTACTCTGTGCTCTGCTTCTCCCTCAGTCAGTTCCTCAAGAGTCATGCTCTCTTGCCTCTGAATACACTATTTCATTTGTCAGGAGCACTTGCTTCCTTTTCTCTCCTTCTGCCTAACTCTTCCTGATATATAATTTTTCCCAGGAAATGTTCCCTGACTCCCACCCCTCCAGTAAGTCCTTCTCCACCAGAGCACTTATCAGCATGCATCCTAATTGTGTATTTACATGCGTGCACCTCCCACTGGACAATGTTCTCTGAAAGCAGGAACTACACATGTCTGTGAATTACTACATCACAGCATAAAACAGCATCTGCATATAGTGCACACATAAGAAACATTTGCTCCTAAATGAGTGATAATACATAATTCACTCTGAATAGTGCTATTTCTTCATTTAAAAATATTTAGCATACACCTATTAGGGGCAGGGCATATTGCTAAATGCCCCTGGGACAATAATGCCTATCTGTCAACTATAACATACCACTCCCAGTCTGGAGGGATTAACACCTAACTGGCAAGAATACAGAAACACATAGCAGAAGCTAAACAGCATTCAAACATTCAATAAAAATGACACAGTCACATAGAAAAGAATAATTCCAATCAGAAACAATAAGATCAACTAATTTTAAGAGCACCAGTGTTGCTGAAAAGACATAAAATCTGAGAAGGAGCCTTCATGTTTGGCAGGTAGGAGGTGAACAGTGAATTTTGAGAGAGGAATTTCAAAATTCTGTGACAATAGAAGCCAGATTGCAGGGCATTTGGAGGGGAATAGTAGTGAGGAAGCCCCGTCGGTGGGTGTAGCCCACACAGTCAAGAAGTTTGGCAAGGAGAGAACATGGGACCATTCTTTTGGAGGCAATAGATCGAACTGGTTTAAAGGCAGATGGAAAGAATCCCACGGAGGGGAAGAGAGAATGAAAATGCCCAGGACAGTGCAGAACACCTGACAGAACTTAATGCTGAAAGAAGAGAGAGGGACCGGTACTACCCACTGTGGCTGGGAATGAGCCTAGTGCCTAAGGGGACTCCCCTTCCTCCAGATGAGGAGCCAAATGAAAGCAGACTTCGAGGGAGCAGGCAGAGCAGAAGGAACTACCTGGTGGCCCCCACAGCATCAGAAAAGCAAAAAGCAAGACCACCTGATGGGAGGGCAAGGAGACTGCTAATGTGCAAAACTTACAGAGAGTGAAGAAGGTTTAAAAGAGCTAACATGCCTAAGTGTCCTCTTCTGGAACACAGTCCATGTCTGATGTCCTTGCTATATTCAGCAAAAGGGCAGCTACGTGAGGGACATCCGATGCCAAACCACCCACTGTGATGGGGCTGGTTTCTCCCGGACAGCCCAAGGAAGCACATTACAGGGAGGGGAAAGGCATGTCAGGGTGCATCCTGTGGTAGAGTAGTAGAGACAGGAAGAAAAACGAAGCCGAGTGAGCACTGCGTCACATCCCAAGGTACATGAGAGCCCTGCTCAGAGCCTAACCATGAAGGCAAAGGCCAAGCTGAGTAGTGAAGACGGGACCAGGAGCTCAGGCGCGAACACAGAAACAGTCCTGGGTATCCGTCCCAATGAATGTTGTCCCATGAACTTGCTATTTCACACCATCCAAGGCTGTTTGGCTATATTCTCATCAAGCTGCTCACAACTGTAGCCACTTTCTTTCCCTAGAGCATTTTAAAGATACGGTTGGCCTTTGGCATCAACAAACATCAGAGAAATTTGTCACAGCCAGCAGGGCTCCAGGTCAATGTCAGGACTCTGACATAGGACAAGTTTACAGTCACAGAAAAGGACTAAAGCACTAAGTTTTTACCAAAGCAGGCCAGCACAAAGGCGACAAGTCAAAAGCTTTACACTAGAATCGAGATTCAGTCTAAATGTTAGTTCTTGAAGGAACGGTGGAAATTTATCAGAACTTGGGGCAGAGAGGTAACTGGGATTCAAGCAATCGTGGGCCTCTCCTCCCACTAGTCACAAAGGTCACACTGCATTCATTGCTCTCTCCACCATGATTTCTGGAAACTCCAAAAGGACTGACCCAGCAGTAATAATGTCTAGGCTCAGGCCACAGTGCAGATGGATGCAGAATCCCAGGAGAGCTGGTTGGCTGGAGAGAAGCAATGTAAGATTCCTGAACCAGGCTTAGAACCTCAAAGCCAGGGGGAGTAAAAACAGTCAGCACAACAGCACGCAGAAGGACAGACTAATGGCCAGAAGCAGGCTGACGGCCGGGCATTCCTGAGGAGTGTCGGCTATGGCAAATTTTTAAAAGGAAATGAAAAAACTAATTTGAAAAGAGATAGCACCCCTGTGGTCATAGCAGCGTTATTAACAATAGCTGAGACATGGAAGCAACTGATAGATGGATAGATAAACAAGTGATATATATAAAATAAAATTAAATGTTATTCAGCCACAACAAATGAGGAAGTTCTACCATTTGTGACATGGGTGGACCCTGAAGGCATTATGCATGATCTCATTTACACGGGGGGTGCAGAGCAGGGGGAGAGATTGATCAGACTTGTGACCACCAGAGGTGGAAGGAGGGGAGAATGGAAGAAAGTGGTCAAAGACACAAAGTTCCAGTCACAGAATAAATAAGTCCTCGGGATGTAATGCACAACACGCTCACTACAGCCAACACTGCTGTATGACACATAGGAAAACTGTCAAGAGAGTAAATCCTAAGAGTTCTCATCCCAAGGAGAATTTTATTTTTCTTTTTCTTCTTCCTGTATCTACATGAGAAGATGGATGTTCGCTGAAGCTAGTGTGGTAATCATACCACTATATGTAAATCAAACCATCAGCCCAGTCTGTGCCTTAAACTTCTGCAGTGAGATACATCAGTTATTTTTCAGTAATCTGGAAAAATAATTGAAAAAGTGGGAGGGAGCAGAGAGGGAGGCAAATACATTTGCATGGTCAAGGATCCAGTCCGCAGGAGCCAGGCTGGAAAGGTGTTTCCGAGGAGCAAGCTGGGACAGGCCTGCTGGCCTAGGGCCAAGGCACTGTGCTGTAAATAGATGGGGGTGCTGTGACTGTCCACGAGGCTTTCTTTGCCCCCGATGTTTAAGGCCTGTGCGCAGCCTGGGGGACCAGGAAGGCCTCCACTGGGGCATGCGGTATGGGAATCACAGAGTCAGAAAGGATTCAGCACAAGCAAGCTGCTGAAATGCAGTCCCACGGTATATTAGTGGGCCAAGGCAGTTTTCCGAGAGCCTTTCCCACCTTGGGAAGTTGATGGTGAGGAAGCACAGAGTTTAGCGATGGTGACCAGAGGTCATTTTTTTGCTGTCAAGCATCTACCCTCTTTCCTTGCGAAGACATATCCTACTGCCTGTGTAGATGTGGTCTTGAGCATAAGTGATCCACAGTGCCTTTCAGTCTCACCTTCCATGACAGAAGCTGAAAACAGCCGATCCTGGTCTCCTCATCCTTTGCCATCCTAGGAAGTAGGCAGCGGGCTCTATGCTCAGCCAGTCAGCCTCCACAACTTTGAACCCTGAACACACAAGACAAGAAGGTGTGAACAGTTGGAGGATACAATGGGGGTAATAGGATCCTTGATTCCTTCTAGTTTTCTAAGCCTTGTCCTGATCTCATCGATTCTCTGAGCCTTTTATATCCTTCCAGTGGATGCCCTTTCTGCTTAAAATGATCAGAGATGTTTCCATCACTTACAATCAAAACCCCTGACTGATACACACGGTATGGCAGATGGTAGCAAGGATGGGAGCAAATCAAGTTGTCAGCAAGGGCAATGTTGATGTGATGACCTTGAAATAGAGATCAGACTAGAAATCAAGAACACAGAGAAAGACACGACGGTTGGGGTTAAACTGAGGAGTTAAAGAGTCAGAAAGCTGTGGGAATCAGCGGGCATTGGAGAGGGGGAGACTACCACAAGGTGGTGGAGGTTTGGAAAGGATGAGGGGCTGCTGGATACACAGAGCTCGCAGGCTAGCAAAGACAAGACAATCACCATAAAACATGAAAAATGTTAAGAATATCGGCTTTGGAGGAAAATAACTACATTCAAATCCCACTCCTTAGAAGTCATATGAATTCTCTGCACCTAAGTTCCTTCATTGGTAAAATGGGGTGATAACATACACATGTAAAATAATTTAAATAGTACAGAAAACCTGGTATATACTCAAAGATGTTATTTTTACAGGAATGTAGGCATTCTGCAGAAGCATAAAGCCATTCACCTAACCTAGTTTGGGTATAGGGGCAGAAGCCAATGGTATTCATGTGATATTCAAACTAAGAACTGAAAGAAAGGTAATAAAAATAGTAGCAATGGTTAGGTACTAATATTTATTGGGTTCTTTCCCTGTGTCAGGAGTACTATCTCCTTAATTCCACCAATAGTACCCTTTATTTGAAGGACAGGGGAACCTGATGCTCAGAATAGTTAAGTGCCTAGACTAAAATCACCGTGTTAACCAGGCAATGGGAAAACTGAAGGGTGGGAGAAAGGCGAATGGATCAGCATATCTGAGACCATTCAAAACACACTTCCGATCAGGACTGACGTGAAATCCCTCGTCACGCAGACACTGCCTTCTCCTCCATAGCATGCAGGTGCACTTCTTCCCACGAACATCCTCAGTTTTACAACATAAGACGTTCAGGGGACACAACTCCTGAGACGAAATTTTGTTTTCCACCCCACCTTTCCAAGAGCATGTATTTTTCATAATCAGAGAGTAGATGCTGTGGTTAATGATCATGATACAATTAAATGTTTTTCTTAATTAGAGTCATAGCAGAGCACCTCTTGCAGCTGGCTCTCCCAGAACCTCCTCCCTTTACTCCTGCCTCTGAGGTGAGGGAGGGAAAAGCAGGCGGGGTGCCCTCCCTTCCATTCAAAAGGAGGCCACATCTGTCCTGCACGCCAGTCTAAGAGATGTGCTACCATCTCGCCCAACTTGAGCCCTGCCTTCATTACTAAAGCACAGGGTCTGCTGAGCGGGGTGGGGGAGAGGGGCTGGGGCAGCTGTTCAACATATGCCTAGCAACACTGAACAGCCCCCTCATCCAGGAAGTAAGGGACGCTGTATCCCTTAAAAGCTGAGGGGGAAATTGTGAGTAAGCTTAAAGTAATTACCCCCGTGGAAACCATCCAGGCCATGTTCAATGCAATTGAAAGCTTTTGTCCTTGATGCCAACCTTCCCCAGCTTCGGGAAGCCAGAGAACTTGGAGTATTTTCACCACTTTGAGCTGCAGAGACCTGATCTGCTTTGAAGTTCTGTCTGAAATTCAGAGGTCGAGGAGGGGAGGGATTACCATCTTCCCAGCCAAAAAACATCCTGTCTCCGGAGACTTAATATCATTTCAAATGCTCTTTGGTTTGTTTCCATTGAATATTGCTGCTTCCTCTCTCCCTGTGGGTAGCAGTGTGCACAGCGCCTTCCACAGATATTAGCCCCTTTGAGCAGCACCATGACCGTGTGGGCCAAACAGAGCATGTACTCTTAGTCCCCACTTACAGGCAAGGAAACCCAATGGTACAGAGAGTCATGGATTGAAGGAATATGGATGCATGGTCTTCCGAGTCTCATCATCTGGTGGTCAGTGTCATTTTTCCTTATTCAATGTCCCTTACAAAGCCATGATTCCCAATTTTGATGGCTAATTTACGTGTCTACTTGACTGGACCAAAGGGTGCCCAGATTAAACATTATTTCTGGGTGTGCCTGAAAGGGTGTTTCCAGATGAGTGACAGCAGATGTGAAGCAGATGCCCCTCCCCAGTGTGGGTGGGCATCATCCAATCCACTGAGGGCCTGAATGCAAGGAAAAGGTGGAGAACGCAGGAATTTGCCCCTTGTGCTTCCTGCTTATCTGCTGCAGCTGGACCTCGGCCTCCCTTGACTCTGCACTGGGATTCACCCTTCGGCTGTCCCAGCTCTCTGGCTATTAGGCTCAGACTGGAATTATGCCACCAGCCCTCCTAGGTCTCTAGCTTGCAGACAGCAGATATGTGGGCCTTCTCATTCTCCATACCCACATAAGCCCCATTCTTAGTAACAAATCTCTCCATTCATATACACTATTGGTTCTGTTACTCTGGAGAAGCCTGAGATAGCTAACCAACCTGCACTTAGAGACATCCCAGTGTCCTTTTAACTGCCTTGAATGTCTTCAAGAAATAGCACCCCCCAAAATATATTTCAAAGCACAAGTCACATAAAATAATGGTTTCAAAGATAGATACTGAGGCTTCCAGATCCCATGAAGACAATGACCTGGCACCTGCTGACTCCTTTCTCAAATTTGGTTCTGAAGAATAGGAAGAATCAGAGGGAAACGGGACTCTTTGGAGCTAATCAAAAAGCCTGGGAATCTCATGAGGAGACGGAAAGAGGTTTTGAATTGGAAGGCTCACTCTGAAACCAAACACCGAGCGAGAACACTGAGAAGGTAGACAGGAAAAAAGATATTCACTACATCACGTGGCTTTCCCTTTCATTTTTGAGACAATGGTCACCAGCCTCTTTCCTGCAGAAGTCCTTTTACACTCCATGTCACTGCTGCCAGCAGTGAAGCAGGTGCTACAGATGCATGCTGGGCTGAGGACAGGCCGAGGGCAGGGCCAGCAGAGCAGGCACTCTCGGGGGGGCTGGCACAGAGCTTGTGATGACACCTGTGAAAGAGGAGAAGGCGCCCTGCCTCCACGGGCACAGAGCCTCACACCAGGGCACACGACTTCGGAGGGAAGTGGATGGCAGTGCCTGCTCCCCACTCTCCTATGAGGAGGGGCCACCTGCACAATTCTGAGTGACAGCCCTAGCCCTTCCACACCCTGAGCCCCACGTGCCCCTCCTCCAAACTCCCATGCCTGAGGGAAGACTGACTCATTACAGTGCTCCTGCTCCCCAGTAATTCAATGTAAAGAAAAACCCCTGACAATGGAAGGTGCCCAGGGGAGGGGCAGTAAAGCGGACAAAACAAAGTGTTTTTATGGTGCCTGTGACACTGTGCCCTGAACTCAACATTCCCCCTGCCCTTTTTAAAACATGTCTAAATAAAGTCTGGAGATTGATATTTGGTCTTGCACCAAAACACATACATACACACACACACACACACACACACACACACACACACCCCATCATCAGGCAGTGGAGCTGACATTCACAGTAAAGCATGAACTTAAAACCCAAGTAACCCTTAAAAAAAAACATAAGTAACTAGAGTTTAGTAAAGACAGGGAAAAAGAAAGAACATCATACACTGTCTGAAGCAGAACTACTTGAACAAATGAGAAGAGTATAACATTGGTGTGATAACTATGCTTAAGGAGATGTGGGAAGATAGTAGTAAAGCAAAGCAAGAATAAAAGACCTTAAAAAGAACTAAGTGAAATAATTAGCTGCAAAAAATATGTAGTTGAAATGGGAAAAAATAACAGAATGGAACGAGCTAAAGAAAGAGTTAGTGAATTGGAGAATCAGAATGAGCAATTCTTCCTGAAAGTAATAGGAAGGAATAGAGATAAAACACAACTAGAGGAAAATTTAAAAGCTAAGAAATATGGAGGGTAGAATTGGAAGTACTGGCAACCAGACTACAGGCTCCCAGAGGGTATGGGGCAGATGAGTGGAAAAAAGAAATATTTAAAGAAATAATGAAGATAGATGTTCCAGGATTAATAAATGATAGAATTCTTCAGAAGGAGAGTCTTAGAGACAAAATAGGGCAGAAAAGAAAAAAATTCACATATATTCATGTTATAATAAAGTTAAACACTAAAGCAAAGAAAAATACTGAAAGCTTTCAAAATGGAAGGGTAAACGGTCCCCTGTGATTAACAACAGCCAGGCTAACACTAGAATTTTTAAGAACACTGAAAGCAAGATGATAGTGGAATTTAAATATATATGTATAATTTATACATAAGCTAAATATATAATTATATATAATAAGTATGTATATATAATGAAAAATATTTTCAACTATACAAGACCTTAGGAGGTTTGACATACAAAATTCCCCACTAAAAATACTCTTAGAGGATATAGTAAAATAAGAAAGTAGAAATGCTGCAAGAAGAGATAGGTAGCTAAATATCTTGGTAATGTTTATTGATCATTGTTCAAGTTGGTTCTTTGAACAGATCAGCAGGAGAAAGAGACCTCTGGTACAACAAAGGAAAAAAAGGAAATGTACATATAAATAAAATGCAGGGGGAAACAGCAAACAAGTATAAATATAGGAGGTTCAATGATAATATTGTAAATGACTACTTATTAATAACTTTGAAGCCTAGAAGAAACAGAAAATGCGAAGTGCCAAAATAGTACAAGAGGACACGAATAAGCAAACAAATATTCTTAAACAAATTTCAATTAAAGACGACCCCTGGAAAAAAAAAAAAAAAGTATAGTCCTCATGTTCAGCTTGTCTTAGAGGTGAATGCTGCCAAATTTCCAAGGATTAGCTATTTCCTATATTATACAAATTCTTCCAGAGAAGAGAAAAAGCAAAAACCACCCGGCTAATTTCAAGATGCAACAATAATCATTCTTTCCATAAAAAACAACTAAAAGCAATTTAATAAATTAATCATGTTAATGTAGATGAAAATCTAAATATAATTTTAGCTAAATGATTAAACATGAATGTATCATAATGAAAGAGTAATTATGGGGTTTTAAAGTTGTTTTCCTTGAGAGATACACATGGAAGCATTTTTTGATGAAATAGTAAAATGTCTACAACTTGCTTCAAATGCTTTAGTCTAAGGAATGTGAAAAAGAGCAAAAGATAAAAGAAGGTGGGCCATGAGTTTGGTAATCATTGGAGTTAGGTGGTGGGTCCATAGGAGAGCGTTCAATCATTCACTGTACTTTTCATTTTAACATTGCAAAAGAAAAAGAAAGGAAGTGACTACATATAAGTTATTCCAGTATTGAATGAACCAGTGGTTTCAAAAATCAGAGAAATCTATAAATATGAAAGTCACAAAAATAATAGACTTAAGGGTAAAAATGATCCTTCCAATTGATATAGAAACAGTATTTGACTTGTCAACACCTTGTGAAACTTTAGTTTCAACACCTCAGTTTATTATGCCATTTTGTAAAAAAAGAACATTCTTATCAAATCAGGAATCTAGTCACCTTCCTTAATTTTATAAAGGTAATATTACAAGGTCCTCTAGCAACATGATTATGTAATGGAGAATTTTAGGTGCTTTCCCTATAAAATTGGGAGCAAGAAAAGTAAGTCATCATTAGTTCTAGCACTTTTTGACAGAGTACTGAAGGTCCTAGCCAAAACTATAAAGAAAGAAGAAAAAGGAGAAATAATGTTTTCTAAGAAAAAAATTAAACTGTCATTACTTGTAGGCAGATGAAAAAGAGAATTCAGCAACTTTGAAGAAAATAAGATCAGTTTATAAAAATCAATAGGATTTTAATATCATAAAGATGTCAGTTCTCTTCCAAATTAATCTATAAATTTATTGCAATCTCATTCAAAATACCAGGTGGAATTTTGAGGAACTCAATAAACTCATTTGAAATCTTATATAGAAAATCAAAGATTCACAAATATTTGGGTCAACCTTGAAAACAGAAGTTTAAAGGATAGAAGCAGGGGGTTACTCTCACAGATACTAAGAACAGTGATAACACAGCAGCGAAAGCAAGGTGGTCCTAGCGCTCGAACCAAACACGGACAACGCTATGGCACTGCTCCACTGAGAACAACTGCAGCTCAGACAGAGTCGATGTGTGAGAACTTAACATTTGATAAAACGGGGCCACATGTTAACACGAAAAGAATGTTTGCTTAGTGAATAAGGGTAGGGAAACTAGCTCGTCACATGGAGAAAAATAAAACTGGATCTCTACTTAATAGCTCATGGAAAGCTGGAAAGTGGATGAAGATCTAAAGGTAAACATGGTTTTTATAAAGTTAAACAGAAAAAAGAAACTGTCAGATAATATCTATGTGGCCAGGTATAGAGGACTTGATCAACAGAACTTCCAAAGCACAAGTCATAGAGACCCCCAAGTCTAACCCATGGGTCCCCTTGTTCCCTGGCTTCCAGGTGAGTTTGGCCACCTGGAGGCAATGACAAGAGACCAGAGGGAAGGAGGAATTCCCCAGGTTCCCCTCCTGAAGGGCTGCAGAAGCCTGGCTGTGTTTGACCTCAGCCATAGGCCAATGACGGTCTCCGGAAGTCCTGTTTGTCCAAGGGTCCCAGGAAAAATTTGCCTTCCCTACTCCTTTGGACTGAGGTGTCCAGAGCCACTGTTGCTAACTGAGGGGTGCTGCGCTATCACTCATGGTTTTCCTATATCCACACCTTTGAAAATAGTTCCTTTAGTAAAAATCTCCTAAAATGACTCCCATGTCATCGGGCCATCTCTTTCCCACTGCAAGCATGACTGAAACACCCAACCTGCTCTATATTTGACACAGAGGTTAGAAATAAGTCCATCTCATCTTTCTTTGAGGATCTTTTTTAGGCTTCCTGTAAACACTCAGAATTCCAATTTTTAGGCCAATTAAAGGCTGTGAACCAGAGTGATAAACAACACGGGTTCAGGGCCCAGGCCTGGGGTCATCCGAGATGCACTGAGAAGACCTTGGAGGGTGGTGACTCAAAGCTCTCCTCAGTTTGTTCTCCGAGGTCCCGTCATCCCGCTCCGGGACATTTTACCCGAGACTACCCTCTGTGCTTCTATAGGTTTCATGACAACTCTAACAGTTTTATGTTGCACTGTTAAGAGTTGAATAAAACTTTACCCATAAAAAGTAAATCATTGCAAATCCCTAGACAAATGGACTGGCCTTAGCATCATAACATTAATTTATACGGCATGCATAGCATAACTTTCATCTGCAGAGCATATCAGATTAAAATGACTTATGGGATTAAAGCCTAGTTGGGGCCGGCTGAGAAGGTGCTAGTCCGGAAGATAAATGTTCCAAATGGATATCGATAAGCTAACACAGGGGTCCCTGTGAGCGCCAGACAACTCGGAGGGGAGATTCCATCGCAGTTTGCTGCTGCAACGAAGAGTCACAACTTAAGAAAGACAATAAAGAAAAACAGCCTGCCCACAAGTACTGCACAAGGAGAGCTTAGAAAGCACAGTACAATGAATACAATTAGATTCTCTTGGGAGAACCATGGAGTCTCATCACACAACTTAGCCTTGTCCTCTAACCACACTATTGCTTAGAGGCAAGGTGCTGCTGTCACTTTCTAATATGGCCACTGCTCGGTGCAGACACAACTCAGACACACATTCAGGGGATAGACACACATAAGAGGAGGGCCTCAAGAGTCCCAACTACTCCCTCAGTGAGTGTGTCCCGCTATGTTCCTGGCACTGTCCAGCACTGAGAAACAAACAGTCAATCAAGCAGAGTCCCTGCTCTCATGAAGCTTATCCTCCAGTTGTTGGATGAGGCGGGGTATTATTTACAAACAGTAAATAATAGACATAAACAGGAATACTTTAGAGATATTGTGGGTTTAGTTCCAGACTACCACCATAAAGCAAATATTGCAATAGAGCAATTCATATAAATTATTTGGCTATGCAGTTCATACAAAAATTATATTTACACTATACTAATAAGTGTGCAGTAGCATTATATCTAAAAAATTGATGTACGTACCTTAATTAAAAAATACTTTATTGCTCAAGAACATAAAACATCATCTGAGTCTTCAGCAAGTTGTAACCCTTTTGCTGGTGGAGGTTCTTGCCTCGAAGTTGATGGCTGCTGACCAATTGGGGTGGTGGTTGCTGAAGGTTGGGTGGCTATACCGAGTGACTCTTCCTTTCACAAGTGATTTCTCTGTAGCATGAGATGCTGTTTGACAGTATTTTTCCCACCATAGAACTTCTTTCAAATTTGGAGTTTGACTTGGAGTCAACCCTCTCGAATCCTGCCACTGTTTATCAACTAAGTTTTCTCAATATTCTAAATCCTTTGTTATTACTTCAACAATCTTTAGAGTATCTCCCCCAGAGTAGATTCCATCCAAAAAAATCCCACTTTCTCTGCTCATCTGGAAGAAGGAACTCCTCACTGTTCCAGTTTGATCATGAGACTGCAGCAATTCAGTCACATCTTCAGGCTCCACTTCTAATTCTAGTTCTCTGGTTGTTTCCACCACATCTGCACTTACTTCCCCCACGGAAGTCTTGAAGCTCTGAAAGTCACCCATGAGGGTTGGAATCCACTTCTTCCGAACTCCTGCTCATGGTGATATTTTAGCCTCTTCCCATGAATCATATTCTTAACCGCATCTAGAATGGTGAAACTTTTCCAGAAGGTTTTCAATTTTCTTTGCCCAGACTCCTCAGAGGAATCACTATGTATGGCAGCTACAGCCTTACGAAATGTATTTCTTAAACACTAGGACTTGAAAGTAGAGTAATAATAAGTCTTTGCATTCACACGCTAGCTAACCGTTCGGCACAAGAGGCCTAGTTTAAGCCTATTGGCTTTCAACAGGACTCCCTCACTGAGCTTAATCATTGCTAGCTTTTGATTTAAACAGACAGACATGTGACTCTCTTTCCACTTGAACACATTGTAGGGTTATTAATTGGCCTAATTTAGATGTTGTTGGTTCTGTGGGAATAGGGAGACTCAAGGAGAGAGAAAGAGATGGCGGGAAGACCGGTGGATGGGGCAATCAGAACACACACCTCATTCATCAGTCAAGTTCACTGCCTTATATGGGCATGGTTCACAATGCCCCCAAATCATCACAATGGGACCATCAGACATCACAGATCACAGATCACCACAACAAACATAATAGTAAGTTTGAAATATTGTGAAAATTACCAAAATGTGACACAGAGACACAAAGCGAGCAAGCTGTGGAAAAATGGCGCCAAAGCAGAGTTGATACAGGGTTGCTGCAAACCTTCCATTTATTTTAAAAACAAATGCAGTGTCTATAAAACACAAAAAAGCAAAGCTCAAAAAAGTGAGCTGTGCCTGTACATGAAATATCAGGTAGTATAAAGGGTTAAGGACAAAAAATAAGCTGACCGAGAGTAGTGGAGGATGCTATTTTAGGAAGTCTGGACCAGAAAGCCAGAAGCCAGGAATGATAGACAAATCAGATACGGTTGCTCTGCCAAGGAAAGTATCCACATTTCCTAATACAGTGGTGCATGGTGGGTGTACACAGGACAGAGTGGGGGCGGCTGGAATGGTGTGGACTGGATGACCACAAGCAAACCAGACATCAGCCTCTTCTAAAATGCCGCCTGCTGCTGTGGAGAAGGCCGCCGAGCACCTTTGATGCCTGGGAGAAAATAAGGCATTGCCACAGCCCTCCCCAAGAGCCTGATTTATACACCCGTTTGATCCAGAGATGCAATGACAGATAAAGCTCTAAGGAAGGGATCAAGAGGAAGGTAAGTGACAGGTACCAAGTGAGTCCCACAAGCTATAAACCTGTCACAAGTGAAAGGAGGATGGTAAGAGTCAGTACCTGCAGAGCTCTGGCCTCCAAGGAAATTGCGGGTCTCTTTTCAGATTGCCTTTTGAAGTATTTAAACACCAAGACAGCCCTTAGTGGTACAGGGAAGTTCTCTTTGGCTTCATTTCACAGATGGTAAAACTGAGGCCCCAAGACATTCATTAACTATGACTAGCAGAGGCAAAACAGAGTTGGGGCCACTGGGTACATTATTAAAAGAGAAGCAGACGCGCTCCCACACTGGGCTACTACAGGAAAAACGGGGGACTCACGCCTGAACCGTACAAAGTGATTACATGTATCTAATAACTGTTTCCCTCTCCCCCTCACTATGCGTACAAGGCCCTAGCAGGTTTCATCGGATCATGAAGTGGTGAGGGAGATGGCGTGTCAGGGTTGAAAGAGCACAGGCCATTCAAATGAACCCACATGTTTTTAAGAACACAGAAAATATATATGGTGGCTAGGCCTGAGTAATGGAGACTAAAGGGAATAAATAAATCTATAAGACCAGTTTTTAAAATCTTGGTAGGGATAAATAATGGTAATGTATATAATGACATCAACCCCTCATACCAGAGGCAAAAATCAAACCCGCTGTGTATGCAAGTCAGGCCCACTTGCTGTGAACGTTGACCCAGTGGCTTATTGGCAAGCCCTTAACTTTCTGAATCATGATGTGCTCCTCTAAAACCGGGACAGTAAAACAGACAAACACATACCATTGCACATGGGAATGACACTACAGCAGACAGCACCAGTCCCTGCCAAGAGGCAATTATCGTTTCCTTCCAAGGCATTTGGAAGATTACACAAATTCAGCCACCTTGCAGGTTGAAAAATCCTATGACAAGTGGTTAAGGCTGAGTCAGCATCGAGATGCTCTAGCATCCATCTTTCCCTTTGCTGAAGGGTTTGGAGGCGATGGGTTGAGAGAATAGGGCCAAAATACTGCAGCAGCCTGGATGGACAGATGGACGGATGGATGGATGGGGACAGCTTCCTGGACATTTGCTGGGAACCACTGTGGATTTTGCAGGAGCAAGAGATAAACTTTCGTTGTTAAGCTACGGAGACCTTGGGGTTGTCTGCTACTGCAGCCCAGTTTAATCTAACCTGATTTATGCACATGTTGTTGCCAGGAATAGCCAACCCCAGATCCTGCAGGGCACAAATGCAAGGAAGAATCAGGCACCGACCTATTAGTCTTTTGAACTTTTGACGTGAGATTAGGGGCAGGCATGAATTGCTGGGAAGGAGAAACAAGCCAAGATCTACCAATGGACTCGAGAAGCTCAGTTCATGTTCAGGAATCTCTGGGGATCTGACAGGACTGTCTCTGAGAGGGAACGTGCCCTAATCCCTGACACCCTCCCGTAGATCAGCCAGGCCCCTGTGCTTTCCCCAGGAGCCACGAAAGCTCAGAACAAATCCCCTTAAGTGAAGATTTTACAGTAGCTCTTCCCCTGCCTCAGAGTAATAGCAGTTGTCTGTTATCTCTAGCTGGAAAATTAAAGTTTTACTTGGCCAAAGCCAAAAGGTAATACAATTCTCTAACCTCGTGGTTTCATCTGTTTATTACTTACTGTTTGGGGAGAAGACAATAAATAAAATATCTGCTCCTGTAATATCCCCTTTTCCCTCCAGGGACTCATATAGGTTCCAAATTTCTAAATAACCCCAGTGTGAAGCAATGTTTGCGAAGAGTCCACCAGCTTCTTTATGACTCTCTCATTAACCTTCTCAACCTTCCAGTTCCTGTTTCTGGGTCTGGTTGCTTGTATTTAATAATGTTGGTACAAACTATTGCATAGACTAATACAACAGAAAAGGCATTTTCTCAGCCATACTAAGTGCTTCAGCCCCTGCGTAATTACAGGACTATAAAACGTCCAGAGTGAGCCGTAAAACAACGAGGGGCCATATGGATGACAACATTAAGTCACAGAAAAACAGATCTTGGTCATTACATGTAATAGCTGGTTCTCTACCCCAAGACCTCTGCATTCGCTCCCTCCCAGCGGTCTTCAGGAGAAAATGCAGAAGCCAAGAACCATGCTGAGAAAACCCAAAAAGCAGGAGAACCAGATCCTCACAATCTTGTCATCTCCTAATCTTAACAGTTTCCAGTCACCATGGAAAGAGTGGATGGAGCCCGGGAGGCCCGTGGGGACAACTGCTGGTTGTTAGGAAGTGTAGCCTGTCACTTGGCACCTCCATCTCTTTTTCCCTGCTGCTCTGGTTTAGGCTCAATACGTCATTTCTAGAATATGAGCCAGAGGGACAATGGGCCTCAGACATCTTCATTTCTTAAAGACTCATGAAAAGTCACTAGGACTTCAGGGGACCAGTCACCCTGGTGCAATTCTTTCCAACGTAGGCTGCCCGGTCTTTATTTCTTGGTCCTTCTGCCTTCTCATTGTTTCCATCAAAACGGAAGAGGATTCCACAGCCCAAAACACTTTCATAATAAAGTATCAGTCCCCTCCCCCACTCCAGGTAATTTTAAGCCTCTTATCTTTCATTGTAGAATTAAGGGTTCGAACTCCCACAAAAGAAATTTCATTCATTAACTAAGTAACATACAGGGTAGAGGTGGAAGGGAGGCTCCATGGGCTCCTGAAAATCTCGCTAAGACTTGCGGGGTCCGGAACTGAGGCTGTCTCAGGGATGGCAGGGATGGAGGCCAGAGGCGATGGCCCATGTCCAAGACAGCTGGTTCTGTGACTGTTCTGTTCTCTTCCTTATGTGTTGGTCCTTGGTGGGTATATCCCTGAGAGGCTCTTTTCGGCAGTTTGCCGGGGGGTGGGGGGTGGGGGGAGGGGGCGGGGGGGAGTCTGGAATGGCTGGTTCCTTGCACTGTGGCCGCTGAGCCTGAAGCCAGAGGTGTCTGAGCCCTGTTCCTCCCCCAGTCCTGAACCCCACTGGTCTTCCCAGGTCCTTTCTCACCCGTAGACCCTGGGACTACTCAGTTCAGTCCTTCTATCCCTTCTTCGTTCTTCCACTGAGTCACCATCACTGACTTTCTGTGTCCCTTCATCAAATACCACCCACACTGCTGCCACTTTCTCCCTAGAAAGACTTGTCCACCCCCTCAAAGTGCAGAGTTCTCTGACTTGAGGTTTTAGCTGGAAACTTCCTATTGTTCAACAAAGATCAGCTTCAGAGGCCACAGGGCCGAGATGACCATAGAGGGACCTTCAGTCATGGAGATGGGAGTGGGGGCAGCAGAGGCATGGGAGCCTGGTCTGGGACCGTTCCCATTTTCCCTGCATGTGTGAGTCCTTGCACATGTCTGTGTGTGTCTGTGTGTGACACCTTTGGCAATAATTTTAACTATCAAAAAACTTTAAAAGTAAGAAAAAGAACTGTAACTTGCGCTAGCTGAAAGTAATACTAATTACTACATAGTCTTTATGCAAATTAAGTCTAATCATCATGCAACACAATAATAATATGTCTATCACTACAACGTGTGAGATTAACTTTCTTGTAAATTTTCCACACTTCTGAGTTTTCTTCATGTGCGGGAGTCATGTGAGTTAAAAGAGCATAAATTAACAGAATTACATTGTCTTTTCAAGTCCTGTGCCCATATTTCTACATGGTTATCTTAGTCCTTAATAATTTTTAAATGGTCTTTATATATTGGGGAGAGAGTTCTTTAATTTATTACATGTACTGTAAATATTTTTTCCAGTTTATAATTTGTCTCTTCATTTTGACAGTGTATTAGACTATTCAGAAGAAATTGGTCTGATTAAGTCCTTTATAATCATAGTTTATTTGCTCATTTTCTATGCAGCCTACTCTCCTACTCTCACAATATTTTAAAAATAGAGAGAAAGTACCCATTATAGCCATCCACTGAAGCCTGAAATGCCTTGGAACAGGAAATAATCTTGCATGCCACAATTAGAGATAAACAGTTTACAAATGCCTTAGAGATAATGCATTAGTATGCTCCAGGTAAAAGTGTATGAGGATAACAGCGTCTTGCCTATGTTTACAGGAGAGGGTTCATTCAGAAAGTGGTAAAGAATTCAGTGCAGGCATGGTGAGGAAGTGAAGCCACCAAGAGCCCCAGAGACCAAGAATGATGACCTTCTAGGACCATTCCTGACCCTCCAGGTCAGAGTTCAACGCCTCTCGCCCGCGGTCTCACACCACTCGTGTGCAGCCCTGTCACAGCCCACTGATCACCCTGGAACCCTGTTGCTTACTTCTGTCTTGCCCTCTTCCCTAGAAGGTGTCAGAGGGCAGGGATGGCGTCTATCTAGTCCACCATCGTAGCCAGAGCACCATGCCTTGCAGGTTTTTAATAAGCATTCACCAGATGAATGAATAAAGGAACCAGAAAATCAACAAGCCAACGTTACTGTTTTCCTTGGGGCTTATGCATCTGGGTCACTACTTCTGTCACAGAAACATAGGAAGGGGCTGGATATTAAAGGAGAGCCAAGCCGGGAAGGTGAGGCCTTACCACCCTTCAACATCTAACCACAGAAGGCCCCAGAAATAAATACCCCAACAGACCTCCATCAAAGCCTGGGCCCTTTCTCAGAACTCAGATCCCAACACATCAAGGTGAATGGGGGGAATGCCTCCCCTCCCCATCCCCCAAGAGACCCAGAGCCTCCCCAACAAGCTGAGGCCCTCCTGGCCTGAGTGAGCCATACGGCTCACTCTGGACGTTTTATAGTCCTGTAATTACGCAGGGGCTGAAGCACTTAGTATGGCTGAGAAAATGCCTTTTCTGTTGTATTAGTCTATGCAATAGTTTGTACCAACATTATTAAATACAAGCAACCAGACCCAGAAACAGGAACTGGAAGGTTGAGAAGGTTAATGAGAGAGTCATAAAAGGTTAATGAGAGAGTCAAAAACCTAAGGAAGCAACAACTGGGTTTTTAGGAGCTGCCCAAAGAAATGACCTCCCTCAGCAGGGAGCATTGTCCAAGCTGGAGCTCCTTTAGCATTCTCCTAGAGGTGTAATGATTGACCTGGCTTGAAACACTCTACCTCCTTGGAAATTTACTGAGCTTTCAACCCTCCATTCACTGATTTCGGATAACACCGCACTCCACCCTCTGCCGTGTGACCATGCACAGTGGGTCTGAGTCGTGTCTAAATGACGAGGGGCGTCCAACCCATGGCCCTCCGGCTGCATGAGGCCCAGGATATGTTGAATGTGGCCCAACACAAAATTGTAAATTTACTTAAAACCTTTTTTTTTTTTGCTCATCAGCTTTCGTTACTGTTTGTGATTTAATGTGCGGCCCAAGACAACTCTTCTTCCAGTGTGGCTGAGAGATGCCAAAAGGTTGGACGCCCCTGCCAGAACTTGCCCAGCCCACCATTAGGGTTGACCTCTTTTCTGGCCTTCCTTACAACTTCACCTGACTGACCCTGGGTTCCACCTCATTCTTGTACCTTGTGCAGACATGCACTTCCCCATCCCTTGCCCCACTCTCTGTAAATACACCCAGTCCTGTTCCATCCAAAGGCCCTTGCCTGCCCATGTCTGTCCCTGCCCTGGACAATGTCAGCTCCTCCTGGCCAGGACTGTGCATGTGCATCAAATACCAGGGGGCATGCTGTTCTACCTCCAGTGCTGCGTGTGCACCCATACCTGCTTACCTGTTTTCCAGCTCCTGTTACCCAAGTGCTTTACCTGGGGTTTCTAGACTCCTGTTGTCCTAGCATTGGCCTGAGTTCTACCTCCTGGTTACTCAGTACTCAGGAACCATCCTGGGAACCGTCCAGGCTGCCTCTCAGAATTCAGGACTGATCCCTGTTCTGACAGCTGATAACCACAGGCATCATCAAAGGGTGCCTGAACACCCTGTCTTCTGCCTACTCTGTTCTTCAGTTCCAGTGGACACCCTCCCCACACTGCTCACCTGGTCCATCATTGTCCAGAGCTGCCAAGGGGACAGAAGTACAACCCCCACCTGTGACACACACACACAAAAGCACAATCAGATTTCCCTGAGCAGTTCATTGGCAAAGCAGTGAGGTACACAGATTCCATCCTTTTGCCATCAGAGGGAAAGGCTTCTCGGTGGAGCACAGCCAGGTGCACCATGGAGGGCTGCAGTAGAAAGAACCAATCCTATCATGTCCTAAAAATGTATAGGAAAAGGGGGCTGGGGAGCATTGAGAGGACTGAAGACAACGAGAGCTTCAGGGATGAAGAGATTATCTACTGATACCCATCTGTCCTTCTAATGAGCTAACAGCTAGCTGACCCAACTTCTGACTAAGCTACCACAAGCAGGAGGGAAATGAGCCTTCAGCCCATCCGGATACGTCTCCCCTCAAGTCCCTTCTTTACACCTGGATCACCATGGGCCCCCTTCCCCATCTGGAGTCCCCAGTCCTGCCCACACAAACCTATTCTTGCTTTTAACATGGATATCCATAGCCTGCTTCCTCCTGGTCCCTAGCAAGATAAAAGCTTTACAAATGCATAAAGCCTTAGCGATAACACATTAGTGTGTTTCAGGTAAGTGTGCATGATAATTGAGTCTTTCCTGTGCTTACAGGAGGGGTTTCATTGAGAAAGCAGCAGAGAATTTCAGTGCCAGGATGCGTAAGGGAGTGAGACCACCAAGAGGAGCTCTTGAACTGCTCTGAGCTTCCCTGTCTGTCCTACCAGCAGGGGCCTTGCCAGTCACTTTCTCAATCTCCTCCCCACCTCCCAGCAAAATTCACCCACCTTTTAATTCATTCTCCTAGGGCCCTGCTTTCTAGTGGTATTGTAGAGTCATAGAATTTTAGGCATGCACGATCTACCCATAAAATGGAAACACAGATCTCTACGCCAGTGTAGGAAAGTCAGAGAGGATGCTTCTTGTCAGAGGTGGGGCATCTGGCCTTTGGAAACCCTCTGTTACTGACAGCTCCCATCTCTGTCTACAGAGCCCTGTCCTCTGCATCCTTCTATGTATCAGCTTCCCCCTCCATCAGCTATTTGATTTGGGGCAACTGTCTAAATCTCTTTGTGCCTTTGTTCTCTCATCAGAAAAATGGGCTCATATGGTACCATTTTTCCAGGGATTGGCCTGAGAATTTATGAGATAATAGTATGCGCATCACTTAGCATGGTACCATGGACTCAGCAAATGTTTGCTCTTAATATTTCTTTAAGGCTTTACATCTCCTATTCTTTAAGAAAATCAATCCAAATCAATCCCTCTATGAAGAAGTATTTATGGGCAATGTATTTTACCTCTCCCAGGTAATAAATACAACTACATTTAGGCTAAAAGGATGTTTTCATTCAAAGATGGGCTATACCTGGAGAATCCCAAGCTTCCCAGCAGATGGAGAAGGAAGGTGTTTTAGGGTAAATGGGACTCAGATTCCCAATATCAAGTGAAGCAGGTAGATGGTTTCTGCACTAATATGTGGAGAAAGACCTGAGCTTGCTATTCAAATTCCTTAAAGCCCCAAGTCTGGAAGATGAAAACCAGAACCTATTTTCACAGTTCTATCAAAAAAGAAGGTTATGACAGATCATTTTATTTCTCCTATTCATACCACTTGGTCCATTTGTTTCTCATTTTGCTTAAAAGAGTTAAAGCATAACCTGACCGACTTAAATACCTAAACGCTTGGGCTATTTACAAACTACAGAAATGTCTTTTCACACTTTTATTTTTTCTCTATGCCCAAATCAATTCCACTATTCTGCTAAACACTGACATAAGTTTGGCAGACATTTATTACAAGGTGTTTCTAGCTTTTCTAAAGGCTGATATTTTTCTATCACTTACTTCCTAGTTTATTTAAATTCTACACAAACACCACAACCCTCGGAAGGCAAGCCCCATTCTGAACTGCCTTCCGGTTTTGATTCACAGGGCTATTTCCTAATGGAAAGCCAATGTTATAACACGTCCCTTCCTTACATTTTATCAGACACTCCCTTGGAGGAGTCTTCATTGCCTGTTAATTGTCCAACTTTATTTTCTTCATTTCTCTGATTAAAGCAGAATTGGCAGAGGGGGCGCAGGGGAATGGTGCGATACCTCAGCAACCTCCAAAGTCATCTTTAATCTTATAATCATCTTCATCCATCAGCCAGCCTCTCTTTTCCCTTGCCTCCGTTTTTGCTTGGTTATGCGGAAGAGCCTTACTTGTTCTCATTTGCTCACATTAATTCACCCTGCTCTCTGGCTACCCTAACTTGAGTTGCATGTTCTCATTTGATCCCCTCCTGTCCCTTTCCTTCCCAAGTCAGATTTTTCTTTGCTCCTAGGTTTTTAAGCCACCCTTGGTAAATCCACTTTGCAAAGAGAAAGCAATCTCCAATCTTCTTTTCCAGAGCAATTGTAATCCACTATACTTTAATTATAGTGTCTATTCAGATGTTCAAAATTGCATCCAGTTATAGATTTTAATACTTCTTCCCTCTGCACCATATTTATTAGATTGATTAATTCCCCAAATGTGCTTTTTTTTTTTTTTTGAAGTTTAATAACTGAGGTCTTTGAAGCCACTGCCTACTTAAAGAATTCAAGATCATGATTACTGGTAACAAGGCGGCTGTCTTAAATTTAACTACATAATTCAGCTGTTGTTATTCCCAGGAGTTCTAGTGCCCTTTCTACTCTTAGCTTGAGTTGCCAGCATCTTAACTGAAACATTGTCCTCTCCCTATTCGGGGACACACAGGATGAACAGTGGTTATGTTTACAACCCATGGAGAACTGCACCTGGGAAATTTCATGGAAAATAAATTAAGTGAGGATTGGCTTTTTTATTGTCATTCAATCTCATATTGGGTGATTGATAATAAGTTGGAGCAACTCACACTATCTATCTGGACCTTCATTTCCATGCATGTGTAACGGAGGTAGGAAGGCTAGGGGTTTCTAAGATTCTGTCTAGCTCTTGTCAGTGCCATGCTTCTGCAGTTCTCATTCTCCAAACTGCATGGTTGTATTTCCGGCACATTAATATGAACTATGGAACACTCTATTGTTTAAAAATACATATTTTATTTATGTATGTTGAGTTGTTAAGCCCATTTTATCTTCTTTAACAACTTCATTAAGGTCAAATTGACATACGATAATATGCACATATTTAAAGTGTACAATTTGATAAGCTTTGTCATATATATATATATAGCCTCATTAAACCATCACCACAGTCAAGATAACATTAAAAATAATCACCCCTACTTCGGGACTAGTTGAGTATTCCTTACGATTCCGTATTATCTACCTTATTGGATATTTAGCTAGAATTCTTTGTAGTGAAATTTCAGTGGCGGTGCTAAGGTTTATATAATATGCATCTTTAATTTATCACAATCTATCTTCAAATGATATTCTACCACTTTATTTACAGTATAAGAATGTAACAACTATCAAATGTCATTTCTTCTCTCCCAGTCTTTGTGACATTGTAGTCATACATTTTGCTTCTACACATGTTATAAACTCCAACATACATTTGTTATTATTTTTTTGTTTTCCATGATTGTTTTCAAGAAATTAAAATAATTAAAGTCTTATATTTACCCACATTGTTATCATGTCCAATGCTCTCCATTTCTTGGTTTAGATACGTATTTTTATAAATCATGTTCCCTCTGCCTGAAGGATTTCCTTTCTTGAAGATGTTGGTACCAAGCTTTTTCAACTTTTGTACATCTGAAAAATCTTTATTTAACCTTAGCTTTTGAAACATATTTTCACTGGGTATAAAATTCTAAGTTGACAGTTTCCTGAGAGTACCTTAAATGCTGTACCACTCTCTTCTCTTGAACTGTTTCTGATGAGAAATCTATTGTCATCCTCACCTTTGTCCGTCTTTACACACTGTATCTTTTTTCTCTGGCTGCTTTTAGGATGTTTGTCTTTATCACTGGGTGCCACACCATTTGATTATAATGTGCTTTAGTATGCTTTTCTTCTGCACTGATTTTGGTGGGTCTTTCTGATTACTTTGATATACTTTAGATAATATATTTTCTTGCTTCTCTGCATATCTAATTTTTTTATTGAATGCAATACATTGTAAAAGTTATTGGGTGCTGGATATGTCTATACCTTTATTAATAGTCTTGAATTTTGTTCTGCTTCACTATTAATTAACTTGAAAATGGTTTAATCCTTTCTGTCCATTCTTTTCAGATTTTCTAGGCAGGACCAGAGTAGTACATAGTCTAGGACTAATTCAACCCAGTACTGGGGCAAGACTCTTCTGACTACCCTACCTGAGGTCCCACGAGTTAAGAGATTTTCCATTCTGGTGGGAATGGAATACATTCCCAGTCTTGTGTGAGCTTTGGAGATTGCTCCTTCTGATCTTAACAATATATTCCTTTCTCAGCCTTAGGCAGTTTCCTTATAAGCACACACTAAGTATTCAGCTGAAAACTAATGAGGGATTCTCTGCAGGTCTCAGGAGCTCTCCACACAGCTTTCCTCAGAGCACTCTGCCCTGCATAATCTAATTGCACTGGCCTCCTCAGACTCCCAGCCCTGTGTGCCCAAAGTGGGGAGGCCACCAAGATTCCCCCTGTTTTGCCCTCCCTATGCCTTGGCCTGGGGAATCTCCCTTGCTGCATACTGGGATAATCACAGGACTCACATGACTCATTTTCTGTCTCCCAGGGACCACTGTCCTTTTTGATTGATGGCAAACATCTTACAAAACATTGTTTCCTACAAGTTGTCCATAAGAGTGGATAAATCCAGCCTCTGTTACTCCATATTGACTAGAAGTATAAGTCATCCACCTTTACCAGAACCGCTATAAAATTCTCATGTAGATGGACATCCCTCTAAATGTTTAATGATTATTAGAGCACCCAGTTGCCTTTCAGTGCTACAACTTCAACCCGTTCTCAATGATCCTCCTTAGCTCTGCACCTAAATATATATACTCACATTCACCACTTCATTAATTGCTCTCGTTTTCTTCATTAAACAACTTCATTGAAACACCATAAATGCCTATTGCCTTTTCCCCCAACTATTTGTAAATCACACTTTTATAGAAGTGTTGGGAGAGGCAAGCTCACTGGTGGTGTCTTAGTTTCCAAAACCCAGAATCAAAGGTTCAGTCATTTTCATGGCCTCATCCTGAGCCCATTTTACATGTTTTATATTTACTTATTTGGTGATGACTTCCAAGGACAGAGAAAGATTTTCTTCTGGAAAAAAAAGAAAAGAAGAAGAAAAAGAGGCCCTTGTGCATAAGAGAGACCCTTCCTTCTAATTACTCACTGTTTTCAAAGTATGAACTGGCCCTCACTTCCCAACAGTGCCAACAAATGAATTGTAATGATTTGAGCAAAATTTATTCTATTTCTTTAGCTCCTTCTGCTCACTACATATCTTCTATCTACCTAATATTTAATGGTTAAATTTAACACATAATACAAACACATCTCCACCTAGCCCTCTACTCATGTGAACACAGACTATTTTTTGACACATTTTTCCATGCACTATAAATCTTGGCAAAACACACACATGCACACACGCGAGCGCGTGCACACACACACACACACACACACACACACACACAAACACCTAATGCTACAAAACCAGTAAGTGATACCAGACCGAGGTCCTGGGAGAATCCATTCAATTGAAAGCTTGTTAATAAACAGTAAACTGCCCTGCACCCTAGGGAGGAAAAGTGTTAGAAAAACCCTTAATATCGTTGCCAGCTAGACCAGGTCTATCGTACACCATAGAGGCACAGACACTTCCTTTAATCTAGTTCCAGTGATTTCTCCATGTCCCCTTGACTTTACATCAGGTGACAGAAAAAAGCCTTTTGTCCCAACTCCGTCTTCCCAGGGGGCCCAGCAGCAGGGCAGCATTCGATCGCTGCAGATGAAGGCCATGCTGGCAGCCGGCCGGGAGCCCACGGGCCCCACCTCATCACCCAGGAACAAAGGGAACCCAACTGCAGGCTTGTTCCCAGGCCCAACACTCGCTCCCTGTGCATTGTCAGGACAATCAGGATCAGTCAAGGCCCTTTCTGAGCACAGCTGCCCGGAGATATGGAAGGGTCAGCCCAGTCCACAGAGGGGGCCCATTTCTCCCAGACCCTCTGCTGCTCAGGACTACCAGATAAGCAATGAGGAATTGTTAACACATTTCCTCGGGCTGTTTTCTGCTGCAAGGTTGGGCCACCCCCCTAAACTAACAGGCAATCTTATGAGGCTGGCGGGCCAGACAACACTTTCAGGGTTGAGTGGCCAACGTAGTCTCCTTCCTGTCCCTGGAAAAGGGCATGTGGTGTTGGAGAAAACACCAATGACCTAAAGTAATGAAACAATCTTACTTCGTTCTTCTTCAAATTGATAACAAATTTCCCTCACTCAAAAAAAATAGGTAGCTTATATTTGAGTTACTTTTTGTGTGCACTCATGTAACAATATGCATCACGCCCCTGTTCTGTACTGGGCACAGTGCTGGGGGAGGTGGACATAAGGAAGTGGACACAGCAGACGTGGCCCCAGCCATCCCAGGGCTCTCGTTTTGCTGAAAATTGAGAAGCATCCAAAAGCCTTTGCAATAGTGACGGAGGGCTACCTGACAGGAGACACCCAGCACAGAAACACAGGATAGAGAGAGGCACCCAATCCAGGCCTAGAAAGCTCACAGAAGAACATCCCTGTGGAAGTCATGCCTGAACTGGAACCTGCAGTGTGGTGGGAAGTGTGGTGAGACAGCCGGGAGGAGAGTGCTCCAGGCAGACGGACCGCAGGGAAATGAGAGAGCGCTCCGTGAGTGGTTTCCCAAGACTGGAGCCCAGTGCGGGCTTAGAGTGGTGCTGGTGGGGGCGGGGGGCAGGGGCAGCAGAAAATAACAAAAAGAGAAGCCTGAGCCATCAGCAGGGGCCCAACCCAAGGCTTTAGGAGTATAAAATCTAAGGTATTTGGATTTGAACCTGGTGATAGCAGAGTAGCACTGAAAAGTTTTAAGCAGGACCCAACAGGATAAGATTCCCATTTTAGAACAATCCCTTGGGCTGACAAAATGGTAGCTACAGGGGGCAAGAATGGAGATGAGGAAAATAATTAGGAAACTATTTCTGCATAGCAAGAAATGACCCTGGTCTGAATCAAGCAGTGGCAGTGGGGTTTTAGAAAAGTACACAAATTTTTTTATTTTATTTTAATTTTTTTATTTTAATTGTTGTTCTTGTAGTTTTCTGTCTTTTGCTCCCATTCCAGCCCACTGCCCCAGCCCTCCCCACCTTCCTCCCATTTCCACCCCCACTAGTTTTTGTCCATGTGTCCTTTATACTTGTTGCTCCAAACCCTTCCGAAAAGTACACAAATTTTAAAAGTATATATGAGGCAGGCTCAATAAGAGTAAATGAATGCCTGAGGGTGGGCATGCAGGAGGGCACAGGGGGAACTAAGCAAGGGGCCTTCATTGAGGGGATGGTGGTGCCCATTGATAAGACAGGAGACTGAGGTCCTTAGTGACACTAAGTTGTTCTATCATCCACTTCGTTGAGGTGCCTGTGGTAAGTAAGGGAGGTCAGGAGGTCAGATCCTTTCCCAGCACCCCTGCACCCATCTTTGCATGAGGGGTTGGGGGCCAAGGAGGAGAATTATAAAACAGAGAAGCTGAGGCATGACATGAAAAGAGGATTTCCCTCAAGAACTCACAGGAAGTTCATGGTTAGGCCCCCCATTTCTGCACCTAAGCGCCAACCTTTTGACCTGACAGCCTTTATAGGGGAATCTCTGGTTTTACATTAAATGCCAGGGAGTGATTTGGAGTAGGTCCAGAAGCCAGCCCCAGAGCTAGCAACACACTTTAAATATGTCATATAGATCTATAAATCATGTGGAAGTACAGAGGATACTGAGGTCAGCTAGTTACCTTCAGCCTTGAAACGTGCCAACTGCTCTGCTTGCTTTGGAAGACGGGCAGTGGATGGCTGATCCCACAGGACCCAGGGGCTGCATTCAGCCCACCTGCCACTTCCGTCTGTTCCTCGCTCATGCTGCTAAGAAGGATACACAGCAGTTCCTCGGAATGTGTCCTCCTGTTTTCAGCGCTGTCCCATCCTTCAGGCCTCCCTCTTCTCTCCTGACTCCTCCATTTCTCTAACCACCTGTGTGCCATGCAAGTTAATTAGAAAAGACCCGCCTTCTGGACAACCTGATAAAATGTGCCATGTCTCCTTCAAGGCCCCAGGCTGAGGGCTGCAAACAGATCCTCCAGGACACCGTGACCACCCTCCGTCCTCTAGGCCCTCGAACGCTCAGTAGCTGGGCTGCGATTTTGCTGGGGAACTCGGGTTCCGCACACGCTCATCGGACTGTAGAATCGATGCTTTCCCCACAGAGTGGGAAATGTATCTAAACAGAGCAGAGTGACTGTGTCAGTGCAGGGGCCCACAGGCCCCGAAGGACTGATTATGAATGGACACTAAATACTTCCTCCACCTTTCACCGTGAGGCATGGGCCCACTGTGGGCCTGACCCACCCCACAGGCAAAACTCCACCAGGTTTTTCCATGTTCATTTCTCTCCCACAGATAGCGTAGCCTCAGCATCCATGGACCCCCTCTTCTCCCCACTTGTGAAAACAGACTTGCTCCTACCCCCACCCACAACTGCCTTTGGCTCCTCCTCCTCCCCAAAGGATCCTTCTCTCTCTGCTTTAAAAATCTGTGGTCTAACATTAGCCCACTTTTATTAAACAAATAATAATGGTGATAATGACAATAGCTAGCATCTGCTGGGTTCTACTACACACCAGGCCCTGGTGGATGCTTCCGGAGCCTTACCTATGCGAGCGCATGCAATCTTCACAAAAACCTATGTGGTGCATCTAACTATTCCTATTTCATAGACAGAAAACTGAGGTTCAGAGGAAACAACTGGCCCAAGTCAGACTGTGTGTCATTAGCAAAGCCGGGCTTCAAGTTCATGTCTCTGACTTCAAACTCCATGCTCATCAACTATATAGTAGGAAAAAATTAAAAGACATTTACTTAGAACTCAGGGAAATCCCTTTTAAACACCAATGCTCCTGGCTTAACTTCAGTCCTCGAGACCACACGAGGAGGTGTGTACTTCAAGGCGAACAAGGCCATTTCCCAAAGTGCAACAAAGAAGAGGAAAAATGCTGAGTGCCTTGTAGGTACCAGGGGCCTCTAAGCATTTTGTCCTACTGAGTCTTCATGACCACCAGGCAGGGCGGTTGTTGCTACATCAGTCTTCCCAATGTGGGATGTTAGATACTTCCACAGGACTTGTACCCACCACCACAGACCAAGTGTGCTGCAGCCCAGGGCTGGTCTGCATCACCTGATGACCAAGCCCTTTCTTTCTCCTAATTCCAACGAGCAGCACACACAGAAAGCAGAAACACTCACTTCCCTCGTCATTAGTTTCTAGGAAATGCCTCACAAGGTTGGTACCACGCCACTTAGGCCAGGCCTTCTGCCCCCCCCCCCCCGAGGTGGACCCACACTACCCTGACTCCCTACTTGGCCCCCCATTTCCATCTATCCCAAGTGGCACATGTTTCACGGGAGTCTAGAGCTATGTCTGTCCAAAAGTAAAGGTAATGACAAATGTCACTTCCAGTGTGGCCCAGTAAACACCATGCTCCTATCACACTAACCTTCCCTGAGATAATAACTATAAACTCTGGATTTGAAAAGGAAAAGTAAAAGCAACCTGAAAAGTCTGAAGAGTGAAAAATGAAAGCGGGCAGAAACCAGAGGGGTGGCAAGACTTTGAACAAGGAAATGGCATGGAATGAGTTTCCCACTTTCATGACTTTAAAAATGGGCCAGAATTTTTATAAGGTGGTTTAAATTAATCAAAACAGAAAAAACACAGTCCTCCTGGCCTGAGGAACCAACCATAGGGCAGAGTTGGGCACAAACATGGCCACTGGTGACAGGGAATCCCAAGAACAAAAGGGAGCCAGATAGACGGAGCCAAATTCTGTGCATACACTCTACCCTCCCCAAATCTCTGATGCGCCTTGAACTACTCAGTGCCAAATGGACTGAACAGAAGTTCAGCTAAGGTTAAAAGCACTGCACTTGGCATGTGGCCGAAAGACAGAATTTGCTGTTTAAATCCAACCAAATTGGCTGGTGAAACAAAAAGCCAACATTCTTCAGAGGTATAGCATTGATTTCGGAGCGCCCACAACAAAAAGACACAACGCTGCAGGTAAAATCAAAATTATCTGACATTCTAGGAACCATGAAAACTTGAAGAACCAAGAGGAAAAGGTGTCAGCAGAGATTAACAAGTTGACCCAAATGTTGAAATGGGCAGAGAAGGATGTTAAAGCAGCCACTACAACTACGTTCAATGGTACAAGGTCAGAATGAACGCTCACAATGAACAAAGACAGGACACCTCAGCAGAATTTTTAAAAACTGGGAATGCTGAGACTGAAAATACAGATTCTGACACGCAGAATCCACAGGATGGGATTTACAGCAGAACGAGATGGTGGAGGAGAGAGGGAACTTGAAGGTAGGTCAACCTGAAGATGAGGGAGAAACATGAGTTAAAAACAGACAGGACCTTAGAGCTCAGGAAAATATCAAAACATTGCAACACCTGCATAATTGGAGGGCTAGGAAAACAGAAGAGAGACAATGGGGCAGAAAATAATATTTGAGGGAACAATGACCAACTTTTTCCCAAATTTGATGACAAACAGATACAAGAATCTTGGGGCCTTATGTAAGATAATTATGGGGGGAAAAGCAAAACATGCCTAGGCATATCATAATCAAATTGAAAAAATAATGGTGAAATTTTGCAAGCAGACAGAAAAAACCACATTGCATACAGCAGAATGAAAAATAAGAATTGCCACAGTCTTCCTGTCGGACACCTTGCAAGCCAAGAGACTATAGAGCAACATCTTTCAAGTGCTAAAGTAAAAACCGTAATTCAGAATTCTGCACCCAGCAAAAATATCCTTCAAAATGAGGCAAAATTAGGCACTTTCATATATATTTTTTTAAAGTGAGACTCCATCATCAGCAAGTTTACACAGTAATAAATGCTAAAGGAAGCTGTGCGGGCTAAAAGAAAATTATACTAGATAAAAACTCAGATCCTTAAGAAGGAAAAAAGGACAATGGAAATAAATATATGAGTAAATATAAAATACTATTTTTCCTTTTAACTTCTGTTAAATACACAACTGCTTTAAAAATTATAAAGTACAGGGTTATGTAATTATAACATACAGTTGTATAGGATTTATGTAGATTTAATACATATGGCAGCTATGACATGAGGGCCTGATTGGGGTTGGGGAAATAAATGAACCTATGCAGTTCCAAAGTTTCTACATTTTACATAAATTGATATAATATTACCTTTTACTTGATGGTGAAAAGTTAAGAATTTATATTCTAGTCCCTAGCACAAGCATTAACAAATGCAAAAAAAAGTAATTTAATAGATATATTAATGTGAAATCTAAAAATCATTTAATCCAAAAGAAAACAGGAATGGAGAAACAAAGGAACAAAAGGTATATGATGAGAGAACAAATAAAAAGGAGACCAAAATCCAAAACTATAAGTAATTACATTAAATGTTAATGGACTAAACACTCCAACCTAAATAACAGATTGTAAAATGATGTTTTTTAAAGTAAGACCTAACTACATGCTACCCAGAAGAGATTCTACTTTAAATGGAAATAAATGGGCTGAAAATAAAAGAATAAAAAATATAGAGAACTAGGCAAATAGTAAAAAGTAAAAAGGATGGAGCAGCTGTTTTAATATCAGATAATACAGATTTCAAGATAAAAAGTAACACTAAAGACAAAGAATATTTCAAAGTGGTAATTTGGGCCAATTCGCCAAAAAGATGTAACAAACATCAACGTAGCTTATGCCTAAATAATAGCTGAACTACAAAACACATAAACCAAAATTTACAGAATTCAAAGAGGAATGGACACTTGCACAGCACAGAGGAGATTGTAACACCCACCTCTCAATAGTTACAGAACTCTTAGGCTAAAAAAAAAAAAAAAAAAAATTGCTCAAGACACAGATGACCCAAACCATACTTTCAACCACCTTGACCTACAACTGCACAATACGTACTCTCTTAAGTGCATGGTATGCTCATAAAAACAGACCATATGCTGGGTCGTAAAAAAGTTTCAATAAATTTTAAACAACTGAAAACATAATAGCCCTCTGCAGAAGCTAAAGTTTAAGCTCCATTAGATCAGAAACTTTGTTTTGTTCTCCGTCATTCCTCTGGATCAGACGGGGTTCTCTGAGAAACAGACCAACGGGGGAGAGAAAGA
This sequence comes from Anoura caudifer, assembly GCA_004027475.1. Classification (NCBI taxonomy): domain Eukaryota; kingdom Metazoa; phylum Chordata; class Mammalia; order Chiroptera; family Phyllostomidae; genus Anoura; species Anoura caudifer. The sequence continues at coordinate 59,425 of PVKU01006285.1, forward strand.
GGGAGGGAGAGAGATAGAAAGGTGTGTATGTTTCATTTTGAAACATATACACTATATAAGATATATAAGCATGTAAGATATATATGTATGTATGTGTGTGTGTGTGTGTGTGATTTATTTTAAGGAATCACTTCATGCAATTGTGAGGGCTGGAAAGTTCAAAATCTGTAGAGCAGGCTGAGAGGCAGGAAACTCAAGCAGGAGCTGATGTTTCAGTCTTGAAGCAGAATTTCTTCTTCTCCAGAAAAACCTGTATTTGCTGTTACAGCCTTGAACTCATTAGATGGCACCCATGCATGTTATCAAAGGTAATCTCCTTTACTTAACCAGGACCACCTAGGTGAGTGTCTCCTGAAATACCTGGGTACAATAGTTTAGCCAGGTTGACACATAAAACTAACCACTATAATCTCTAAAGGGAAGAACAGTGACTGACACTTAGAAGCTTTCAATCAACATTTGTTGAATGGATGTTAAATATATATTATAGCTATGAGATCACAAGGCCCAAATCTGAAGGTAAAACATAACCTTAGAGACTACCTGGGCCAGAATTCTCAAGCTTTATATGTTCCCCATGCTGTGTCTCCCACAGCATCTGAGGCAAAGGTTTGGGAGGAATCCAGAAAACAGAATTTAACAAGCACACCAGAGCCACACATGTGGGCATACAAGCTATTCGGTGCACTACTCAACTCCACAGCCCTGCAAGCATCCACAGACGCTTCCATGCAGGTGGTCTACAGATCACAGTCGGAAAGATCCGAGGTCATCGTCTCATCAAATACAATAATCCTCTAACATTCCAGGCAGTTACCTGCCAGCACCTCCAAGGACTGAGTTTTGTCTTCAATTAACTCCTGTTGAAAAGTTCTTCCTTATATTGGGTCCAAACAGGACTTCCTGAAATTTCTGGATATTGCTACCCATTCTTCTTTGTGCAACTCAGAAATTTCAGGATCTCTGGCCTGAGCCACGGGTGACTGACAGGGCAGTTTAGGTTCAGGGGACAGTACAGAAGACGTGGTCCCTACCACGGCTCTTGCTCACCTATTATAAAATAATGAGGGTGTCATGTTTGTACAGAGAGCAAGGCAGACCTTGTGCTGAGGGAAGGCTTTTTGAGAAGGTGGAGTTCTTGTGGTCTGGGAAGAAACAGAAGCTTCCTGAGAGCTCCAGGCATGGAGAGGGGTGTGTGCAAAGGCTCAGAGGCAGGAAAGAACTGGGCCCACAGAAGAATCTGAGAGATTGCCTGTGTATCGGGAGCAGGAGCAATGGGAGGGTGCTCGTGATGGTTCTGCAGAGGCAAACAGGCCTGCTGCCAAGGTCAATGCTCGAGTCAGAGCCACTAAAGCCTGAAAGGCAGAAAGTGGCACCATTCAAGTTCATGTTTGAAGGGATCACTCTGGCTGTATTGAGAGAATGAGCTGGAAGGAGGCAAGACGGAAGGAGGTCACTTAACAGTGTCTGCCCAGATGAGAAACACAGGTGGTAAAAAGTAGGGTCATTGGGAGAAGAATGTGAGAAAAGTGGATGAATTCAAAATGTACTGAGGTTTGAATGAGTTTATTTCCTGAGAGAATTATTTTCACTATTTTCACTATTATTTTTCATTTTCACTAGCATAGCATCCTATACGTAATTATTACCACAATTGATCCTGATGATTTATGGATTCCATGTTTGTGATTTCACCTACTCACTCAAGTTTACCCCCAAATCAGTACTGGTGGCACTTCTGCCATCATTCAGCGATACGGGCATACACAGACAGGTGACAATTTTGAGCTACCGGACGCCCATGTCCCCAGCTGAGGTCCACTAAGGTCCTGCTCCGCCTTATTTCAGTTCTCACACTGTAAACAGGTGTCCTCTCCACTGCCTGCTTCTTGTTTCAAATGTTTGTGCTTTTTATTTTTCAAATGGTCCCCAAGGATAGTTCTCAAGTGCTTTGTAGAGTTCCTGAGTGCAAGGAAGCTGTGGTGCGCCTTACAGAGAAAAGTCATGTGTTAGACAAACTTCATTTAGATATGAGTAAGAGTGCTGTTGAGTTCAGTGTTAATGATTCAATAATACATATTCAAGAAGGAGTTTCTAAGCAGAAACAAACATAAAATGTATTGAGCAGTTGGCAGAGATGCTGTGGCCGCAGGCTCACGGAACCTCACCCTGTATTTTCGCCAGAAGCAATGGTTTAGTGTTCGCTAAATCAGTGTTCTCAGCGACTTTATGACACAAAACTACCTCAGATAACAAGAACTAACTGTAACTGCTAATTGAATGAATGAATGCAACAGATATAATGGAACTTGGTTGTAAATTGAGAGCTTTAGGCTTAAACACCTGCATTCCATAGTGGCACCATTTATGGAGGTAGGATATCCTGGGAAAGAAACAGGTTGGGGTGGTAAATACAAATTTCCATTTTTACACATTTCTTTTGAGATGCCTATGAGACATCCAAGTAGCCGGTGGATATATGAGTCTGACTCTTGGAGGAGATTTTTGGACTGGAGACATAAATTCATAAGTCATCAGCATATAGACAGCATTTAGAGCTACAGGGAGAGAGATCACAAAGGAAGTAAGTGCAGTGAGGGAAGAGGGCCGAGAACGAAGCCCTACAGCACAGTGACACGTGGAGAGCTGCCCCCACAGGAAAAAGGACCCCCAGGAAATGTGCAGAGTCACAGAAGCCAAGAGGAACTCTGCTGAGAAGAGCATGGCCAGCCCCGGAGGTGGTGGAGTGGCTGGGAGACTGACGAACTTGAAGGCTGATGTTGCCCTTGGACAGCACAATGAAGGATTTGTCAGTGACCTTGAGCCACCTTCAGGGCAAAGCAGCAAAGTGAATACTGAATGCAAGTGGTGAGGAAATGAGAACACAATTTGACAACTTTCAGAAGTTCGATTTTGAAAGGTGGCAGAGAATTAAGTCATTGGCTGGAGTGAATAAGGTGTCACGAGAGGATTTTATTTTGATTTAACTTGAAAAATACAATGTACGTGCAAATTGTTAGAAATGATACTCTCAGAAAGGGAGAAACTGATGATGCAAAAGAGAAGAGAAAAATGAAGACTTTATGGAAGAAAGAAAGAATGGGATCCAGGCCCATGTGGAGGGCAAGTCTTTGTTCAGAGGAGTGATTACCATCCTCGCTGCAAATGCGTGGAGCGCGTGCACCTACGCTTCTGCAACCGGTGTCAGAGAACTCAGTGCTAGACCCTTCATGGAGTCCTATTGTCTCACTGACCTTCACCCAAGTTCCATCAGGCACCGGTATTTTCCTTCTAGTCTCCCTAGTTTGCACCTCTCTTTTCCCCCATGTTTCAGCCTTCAGGCCTTTCCACTTGCTTATCTATAAAGTTACCCATCTGGGGTTCTTCTAAGACTCTTTCTGACTCTCATTTCTTGCTAGAAGCTTGTCTTCTATTCCCTTCTCCCAATTCCCAAAGATTCAGATCATGTCTTTTTGCCACCAGAGGCACTGCCTGAAGGCTGAGTGCTCACCTGAGACAGCTCTATCAATCCTGCTTCTCTGCCACCTCACGAGTAAAGTCCCCTGAGCATCTTCTGCCACAGGAAGAGCAGGGCTCAGCTTATCGGAAGGGCTGTGGTTTCCTTAGGAATGTCATTCCTGACAGGTCTGTGGTCATCCACCTTCACCAATACTGAGAAGTCACCTGAGGCATGACTGTGCTGATAAGTTCTAGCACACCCCCCAAGGAGAGCCACCTCTCTCTGGATGTACTACAGCATGCGACACCCATGGACCTACTATGTGTTCTGCTAGATGCTTTCAACATTTTATCTCATTTATTCCTCATAACATCCTGTGAAGGATGTATCATCACCCCCAGTTAATGGGCTAGGAAACAGCCTTAGGGGCCAGGCCACTAATAAATCAAGGAGTCAGGATTTGAACTCACACCACACGCTAAAGCATGAAACCTTTGCACTTTCCCAGGTCGGGAAGTGGACGGCAATTCTCCACTGGCCCATATTCCCATCCACCACTTTATCCCTTATAAGGTCCAGCACCCTAAATCTGCAGAGACTGACATGAAGAAAAATACCAATTGAAATCAACCCACGTACCAAGCCAGGCCAAAGCTGACCCCGTCAACAACTGCCTGCAGCCTCTGGAAGGTCAGCGTCGGGCTTCCTCTTTGTAAAACCCCGCTACACACTATGATTTCCATCACTCTGCTCAATCTAAGTAATAGAAATACGATGGGGCAAATTATTTGGCACAGTGTGGAAAAGATGTTGTGGAAGAGGCCTAGACCATGTGAAAGTAAATAATAAGGAGATTCAGTGCAAGGAAGAAATGACACGACAGGAACGGGAAAGGGGCCATCTGAGTTTCGAACACCCTGCTGTTTGTGTGCAAGGTGGCGGGGGAGGGGCGGCCCACCACTTCAGGGGCAGGAAAGAGACTAGTGGTGCCCAAGCTACCACAGGAGCACAAAGAGGGCTTTATGCAGAAGAGAGAAGTCACGGAGAGCCCTGGCGCAAGAAAGGGGCCCTAAGAGAGACGTGGGGGTTCAGGAGGCCTCAGGGTTTGCAGTGACTGTGAGCCTAGAACTGAGGCCAGAGAGAAGCAGCAGTCGGAGGGAAGGATGAGGAAGGCAGAGAAGCTGTGGGCGGACTTTGTAAACCTCAGGGAGCTGTGAGAAGACAGTAAGGGCTTTCTTTGAAACAAGATAAAGGAAGTACAAAGGCAGACTAAGAAGTGATTGATAACAATTAAAGATTAGAGCAGGTACCGATCTTATTCCACTTGATATCCTTTTTATAACCAGGTCTACAGAGTTAGGTTGCTCTAGATCAATTTACACTTTATTCTATTTTAATAAAGAGGGCTCCAATTTTTTTATCCAGCGGATGTGATTTGTTTATGTGCTAATCTCAGCCCAATTAATAGTGTTACTCAGACTATCTCCAAAGTACATCAAAACCACCGGTTAAAAGGAAGAATTGAGTCAAACCCATTTTGGGCATGAAGTGCCTGCCCTGGGACACTGGATTTCACAACCTCTTCGTGACATTCAAACCACCTTGTGGACGTAGGCACAGGCCCAAGACACTAACAATGGGATTTTCAAATCCAGCTTCTTGTAGACCCTTCAGCCTCCACAGAAGCTGGAGAGATGGGGTGGTGAGGCTTGTCTAATTAGTGGCAAAAATGTGGGAGTAAAAACCCACACCACAACCCAAATGCTTCATCACCCTTTCAAACAAGTTTTCTGAACGAGGAGCTTCGTAATGTGCAGCTGTGCAGGACAGAGGAGTGAGGGCAACATCACACTCACAGAACCGTGATGTGTGTACACCATGCATGCGCACACACATGCAGCATGCAAAGTGTGTGTGCACATGCATGCCCAGAGAGCACACAGCATTCAGGGCACACGTATGCTAATTTAAGAGCTGGTGAAGAAGAGAAAAAATCTAACCTCAGGAAACTGAAAGTTTAAAATTAAGGTTCTTTATACAATTGTTACCTGAAATCACCTGCTCCACAGCGAGTTCATTTCCATAACTATTGCTGTTAATATTAACAACAAAAAAACTAGCATTTGCATAACACTTTACATAAATTATCTCTTTGGGTTTTGAAAGATATTTTGCTAACATTTCCAATAAATAGCCAAGCTACAGGGAACAAAAAAAGGAAATCATCTTTGTATCAGAGGCTCCTAAGGCTTTCTGCAGCCAAAGACCCCTTTATTCTTTGCCCTGTATGGTTTCCTACTTTAAGAGGTTTTTGTCTAATTGACAACCTTTATTAAAGAATATATTCCATTTCCCTATCTGCATTCGTCAAAGAACAATCAGTAGGCAATAATCCACATTACCTTGCTGAGTTAATAAAATTCCATGAACATGGTGTTTACATTCTCATTCCTTATTCTCAGTAAATTAATTTTAGTTTGGCGTTTTGATACAGTGAAGATTATGTTAAGGTTCCCACTACCCCCTTAAAGGACTTCTGGGGGTCCTAGGGCCCAGGTGGGGGAAGCACTGACTGAAATGGCAGAAAACATTTAATTCCTCCCCATTCTTTCTAAACTAAATACATGACAATAGAGGAAGAGGTTACATTTTTTTAAAGAAAGAAACCTTGGAAGTCTCTTAATCAGATATTTCAAAGCAACTATTTGGGGACATACCCACGCACTAGAAGGGAGCAAAGAATGAACCACTGCCCATACTGTGCCACCTCGCTCCATCCAGCAGAGTGTCGGCCTCTGGTGCCAGTTTGCCTGATTTGCTATCCTGGCTGTCACCTCGGAGTTATTTGCATGAAAAGTTTCTAAACTTCTCAGGCCCTCAGTTTCTTCATCTGGAGCACGGGTTCACAATAGGCCCATGCTTTAGGGCTACATGAGGCTTCAGTGAGTAAATACATATAAAACACTTAATATGCTGAAAAAGTCAGCAACACATTTTAGCTATAATTGTTATTATAAATGCACACTTTCAGGACCTGTGGCTGGTTCCCAGGGCTGTGAAAAAGAAAATGTAGTCATTCATGAAATCTGGTTTTGCTGAACCTCTTGGTCCCAACGTTGTTAGCATACTGCATCCCTGCTGGAGGTGCTCTGTGCATCTTCAGAAAGCCGAAGCAGGATGGATGCACAGAAGTGTGGGCTGTGGAGGCAGAATTGCCTCTGCTCAAAGAACTTCTCTAGCTCTTGCCAGTAGGAAGGGCTGGATATAACCTGGAGTGTACTGGCCAACCTCTTGAACAGCCTCAGTTTCCCCACTTGTAAAACATGGGCCATATCTCCTAAGGCAGTGGAGATTTAATGAGATTTAAATGCCCTCCCCCTCAAAAAAATCAGCTATTATCATTACTATCCATTAACACATGGAAATGTATTTGCTGAATCTAGTCCCCAGTGCAAAATAGAAAACTATTGAAATCCAAATACGTTCTCATTTACTAAGGCAAAGCACTTAGATAAACCAATAATTAGCCTTGGAAAGCTGAAAAGAAATATTACTAGTTAATTGTTCATTTTTCTTTTCCCCTTGCACACATTAGCTGTGGCCTGATCTTGAACTACGTCAATATTCATCAACCGGTTGAACAGTTCTAACTGATCTACTCAGTTATTACGCTGGTTGCTTCGGTTAAAGGACTGATTAGCAGTTAATTAGTAGCCAGTCAATTTAGTCAAAAGCATCCAGCAAGTTTTCCCCCACTGGTTATAGCACAGGTCCTGCTGGAGACTCACAGGGAGAAAGGACTCTTTGGAAAGGCAAGCAACCACCTCATTGCTTCCAAGTCTGCTCAGACAACCCCCATGGCCAGCCCTTCCCTTCCTCTGCTGCGGGTACATTTTGTCAACTTCGCTCCCCAAATAAAATCTGACAGGAATGGCCTTTTCCTTTCTTCCTGACTCAAAGCTGAAGCCTTTATAGACTTGCTCCACGTTTCCATGGGGAAAACCAAACCCTACCTAAATAATAAAAAGTGGAAAAGTTTCCCCAGGCAGACTGTCTCTTCCGCACCTTGATTAGCCGAGCAAAATGTAGACATAAAATACAATTGCTTTTTTTCCCAGATGCTAAAAATGTCAGCCTTGATTTACCCCGACACTCTGACTGACTCACGGCAGACATAAATCCTTCACACCCAACGCAATCGTTTTTTGACCTGCTCAGCGAGGGAAAGAGGGAGGGCTTTGCGTTTATCTTCCTCGTGCCAGCACCTCGATCCCAATAACTTTCTTTTCATCTACCCTGTGAGAAACCAGGGCTAGAGGAGTAAAGACAGAAAGGCATGTGTCTATTATATTCTTTCTGAAACGTCATGCAACAAGGTTGTTGTTTTTTTAATGTATTAAGAAAGGAAGGGAAGAGGAAAATAAAAAGCATTCTTATGGGATCTATTTCCTCTCACCTGGCATCCAGCCTCACCTCATCGCTGCTCCATCCTTGATTATGACAATGCAGGAATGCCTTCCACTTGTGAAGCAGCTGTCTTTCTGCTGCAGGAAAAAGAATGCCTTCCTGCCAAGTACTTTCCCCGGGAGGCACATGGGACTGATAGCAGAGCTGAGAAAATTGCCATTGTTTGTAGTTTGCCCAAACACAGCCAGGTAGCCTGTTGTTTTGGAAGCACAGCCTCCAGAAACTTGAATTGGGAAGCAGAATCCTTCAAGCAAAATGGGCACTGACTGGCTAATGGGGAAGACACGGGGTGTGACCTTGCATCTGCCCCTTATCAAGAGTGGCTTTGAACCAATCATTTCTATCCTCACAATCAGGTCCTTGAATCCTTAAGATGATCCTTTCTACACCTGTCCCTCACCTCTTCCTCCGCAGGGATCTCTTTGTATTTTGAAAGGCTTTGCACTCTCCTGAAGCAAGGAGAGACGTGAATCGATGGCACTGTTCTCCCCACTCACCACACTGTGAGCCAGAATAATGATGCCCATTGCTCGCAGAAGCGATGATCTCTCCCCTTCGCACTTCACTGTGTACCATGGGTGTGAGCCACCTCCGTCCTTTACGGAGTTGTATGGAATTCTCCATCAACCTCCTCACAGACACCCCTTCCCAAGGCTATGATGGCTAAGAGTCCTTACCCAACATCCCCATGTCTCCTCCTACTCCTGCTCCTGGCCAATGAGGTTTTCTTGATCATCTTCCCTTTTAGTTAGTTTCTAGTCTAGGAGTTTCTTAATGGCAGAGACTGTACTCCCACACCTGGCGTACAGTAGATGTCCAATAACGAGTTAATGAATTGGCCTCTTGTCTTCCCCAAGATCCAGTCTTCCAACACTTGACCAAACAGTCTTCTGGTAAGAAAGACCCTCCTAAATCTTTCCAGGGCTAAATGCCTGAGAATTCTCCTCCTATAGACATAGCCCTGCAGATCCTGGTTTCCCTCCCCACCTCTCTCTCAGCCCACAGAGGTGCAATGAAATCCGAAGCCACCAGAGGAGGGCAAAGGCACACCTCTCCCTCATCTCCATGACCTCACTCAGCAGGCCACCTCCTCCAGCTGTCCCCAGCCCCCTGCCCACCTCTACCTGCCCACAGCTACTTCAGGAGGCCCTGCTTACATTCTCTTGGCTCTCTGGCATGAGAGTGGTCTCCCAGTTGAGAGGGCTAGACACTGTGGAGTTCCGTGCATGGAATTGAATAAGGATGGTTAGGCATGTACGCACTACAGGAGGCACTTGGATGAGTTCTTATTTATCCTCAGACCAGTTCAACATGGAGACAAGTTTTCCCTAACATTGCGAAGAGTGAAGTGGAAAAGTCAACAGCTTCCATCACAGCTCTCTGGTTGGGCAGGGTTCAAGTAATGCGTCCCCAAACCCCACAGCTTTCCCCTGGCTACAGCAGCTGCTCAAGGAGAAGCAAAGTCACCACAGCCCCTTCCATTCATGTCCTCTGTGGACCATGAAGACCCAGACCCCATGCAGAGATAAAGGGAACCCTTCAGCAGCTTCCAGGCTCCAGCTCAAAGTATACTGCCATCCGAGCTCCGTTCTGCAAAGCCAGAAGGAAAGGGGGAGAAATTAACACCAGCACTTAAGATGTTATGGAAACTGTGGGACATGCTCTGCTAGCCAGCCCCTGGCCTTGGAATGCAGACATTTATTTAATGGAAAGGCAGACAGCCTAAATGAGCCAGAACAATTGTTTAAGGAAGTGGGGGGCGGGGGGTGGCAAGGAGAGTAGAAGAGGAAGGATTGTGCACATGTGGTTTTTTTTTTAATTTCTCAGACCATGCCCGTTAGTTTTGTTTCTTATTTAGGACACAGCATTAATCATGCTAATATTTTACAGCCTGGCTTCACTCTTTAGTCATTACTTTAATCAAACCCATCAGCGAACGAAGGAACACGTTACCAGGTGGGAATAACTGCTACCGCTTGCTGTTAATTACTTTGCATTTTACAGCAATCAGCAGCAGGGGCTGGGATCATAATAAATTCATGACTTATGGGCCCATAAAATCATTACCGTAGGAAAATATGTTTTATCGGGGATTCGATGGGCCACTGCTCAGAGAGAGATTTCTTGAAGGAAATGACACCCATGAAATTAAACTGATCCTTGCAGTCAGCAGAAATGCAAATGCACAAAGAGCAAAATTTGACTGTGGGAGAAAAGGGCTGGAGGGAGCCTGAACTGGGTGCAGGTTGAGGGGAGAGGGGTGTGGCCTCCAAGGGGCGGGGCCTCCAAGGGGCGGGGCCAAGAGGCGCTGTCTGGAAGCCAATGTGCCACTAGGACCCACTACGCAGGTAAAGCAGTTAGAGCAGAGAGGGAAAGATTCAGTGACTCTGGGCTGATCAGATATCTGGAAGAGCAGTCCTTTCACTAGGGCGTTCGCTCTGTCCATTCCCATCTTTCTTCATTTCAGCCAACTCCTGTTGCGTTGAGTACCGAAACTTAATCATACCTGGTCTTACTGGCCAGAGGATAGAGAAGTTAAAGGCAAAAGGACAAGTCAACAAATCATCCATGAGTCATGGAAGGGAGGGAAACACTCCTGTGTCTTCTCCTGTCTTCAGGCAACGACTGCCAGCTGTTTGATGGACAGCAGCACTGCTTAACCGAGACAACCCTGCGCCCCGCCTCACTAACGCCCCCTGCCACCCGCACGCCTCCAGCCAGGCTGTGTGGGACTCTGTGTTCTTAAAGGCCATCTCTGGCCTGTGGCAGGACGATCAACCCCTGGTGTTTGTTTTCTTTGGGGGTTTCTCCATCTTCAAATTTCTCCCAAGATGCATTCGGTCCATTTGTTTGGAAGTAAATGTTTCCCTTTTTCTTTGCTTCTTCTAATTATGCTCGACAAACACAGGCCCTTATTGAGTGTTATTTAAGCATGAAATTATAACAGATCCTTTTAAATGCTAAGGCACTAAAAATAAGTCCTTTTATCAAGGAACACCAGGTCCACATCTAGTAGCTCATTAATTTCTGTAACTCAGACAAGATGAAATTCTAACAAAATCCAAGAGCTTCCAAGGGAAGGTTTATTCATTCTTCCTCAGGTGATCACCATCCCTGTTCATCATTACTGTTCTGAAGTGATAAGGAGGGGCTATCCTTTCAACCAGGCGCAGAGAGGAACTGAGAGGGATCAGTGTCACCAGAAAAATGACAGGGAGTCAAATATAAGTCTGAATCCCATTCTTACCACCTACTAGTTGTGGAGTCTTAAGGAATTTATTTAACTTCCTTGGTCTCGGTAACTGATTCTATAAAATGGGAGAAATTATACCTACCTCTAAATAAAGAGTTATTATGAAGTAAAATGAGCTTCCTGGGTACACACAGCACAAAATAAAACTATAGGAAGGTCTTCCGACAAAATTGATCCACTTCTCAGAAACTCTCCAACACCCCACCCCAAGATCAGTCCAGGTAAAAGCACCAGCTCCCTGAAGGGAGCCGGGAGGCTGAGGGGCTGGCTGGGACAAGCTGGCCCACAGGAACCATGGACAGCAGCAGCCTGTTACCTGGGATGACGAATGAATGGCGTGGGGCATGTGGCCACATTCCCACCTGTCCCTATGACTTTCAGGAGTACGCACTGTATACCTCTGCTCTTGGGACAATCTGAGCCTCATAAGGAAGAGATGTGCTTCCAGAGCAAGAGGCAGGGACAGATACACCAGCCTCTCGGGGACAGGTAGGGACGCCCTGAGAAACTGGGACTGGGCTCAGGCCATGTTGTCTCCTCTTCCCCAGGACAGTCGCCTTCTCTAGAGTTTACCTTTTGAAGCTATTGGTAATAAAGAGGAAAATGGAGGCCTCTCATCATCATTTGCCCCAGCACTCTATCCTTCCCAATCAAGGGACGGCCCCAGGCATCCACCCACACCCCCTCCCCAGAGGCAGTGCTGGCAGCAAAATTCAGCAAGGGAGCCTGCTCTTCCTAAAGCTATCAGCTGCTTTCCCAAACAAGAAAATCAAAGCTGGACCTGCATCGCTGCCTAGGTGCCTCTCCAGCCCTGGCCCAGTTCACTACCTCAGCACTAGAGAAAGAAAATCGGGTGAGGAGCTATGGACAAAATTAATATTTTTAATCAAGAAACCAAGGAATGCAATAACCCGCCAGTGTTTCTTCTCTCAGGAGAGCAGAGCTTCAATATGATTTTTTTGGATCACACATGAAATGAGTTAGAGGGATGCTGACCTTTAGCCACATGTGTGTCCTAGATAAATCTTGTAAGCGAGCCCCTTACTGTGGGCTGAAATAAAACAAGGGAAGACTTGGAGGTGTGCAGTGTCTTCCGGGGATCCAAGTTTTTTGAAGCCAAACTGGAGCAGCTGTGGTACAGTAAAAGGAAGAAATGTACCAGAGTCCGGAAACAGGTTCAAATCCTAGCTCTGTCACATATAGGTAACAGACTTTAGGTAAGTTACTTATCTTCTCTGGTCCTCAATTTCCCCATCTGAATTATTGGGATTATGCATTTGCCTTTCAGAATTGTATAAATAAATAAATAAATAAATAAATAAAGTTTATTTAAAAAATCCATAACAGGATAAATATTCACAAATGCTCTCAGTTATTACTTTTAGCACCTTATCACTACAATAGTACCTTGACACTGAAAAAAAGTCCCAGGACCTATTGTAATGAGTATGAGTGAGGATTCTAACCTGAGTTAGAAACCTGAAAACAGTTTGTGCTTTAAAACCCAACACATAGCACCAGAATGCCTGTATCAATGAGAATCCTTTGGCTGAGAGCAGAAGAAACTTACTGGAGACATCTTCCAAAGATGTATTTATTAAAATAGATAACACGTAGCTCGGTAATTTGACTTTAAATCTCAACTATCAATAGATACCATTATGAGAGATTTTAAAAGGGGAGATTTTACCTCCCCAACGTTGAGTGAGCAAAGGAAGAACCAAGAGCCAAGGGAAAGAGTTCAAACGCCATGTCTCTCTGTCTTGCACATCTTCACACTTACGCTCTACATACGCCCAGTCACCCGGACTACAAAAAAATGTTCACCCGTCCTACTTAATAACAGCATCGAGCTACTGTGCTTTGGATATCATACACATCTCCCATGTTCTGCGTGCTAATGCCTTACAGGAGTTCAGTAAATGCACTGATTGATACTGATTGTTTTAACAGAAAACTTCAAGTTATTGACCTGGAATGATAATGGAGAAACTGATTCTTTGAAGGGGGAAAAGGAAATAAGGTTGTCAACACCTATTTTGTATCCTGCATTGTGCTAAGTATTTACACGTACTTACCAAATTGATCCTAACATCAAACTAGGAGGTGGGGAATCATGATATTAAAGGACATAAGAGAATGCCACTGTATTTGTGCTATTAGAGGAACAAGAGAAAGATAGAGACAGAGAGTAAAATAAACAGAGGGAGGAGGGAAGGAAGGTGGGAGGGAGGGAAACTCTGAAAATCTTTGGGTCTTAAGAGCAACCATCACAAAGTCACAATTAGAAGTATATTAGTATATCTAGTGAAAAGCAGGAATGGAGAAACATAAAAGTACAGTAAATGAAAAATAAGATGATAGAACTGATTTCTAACATAAAAGTAATTAGAGTAAATATAAACCAACTCATTAATTAAAATACAGAACCTGATTTTTTAATTCAGTAATATATTGACTACAAGATACAGACTTAAAAACACAAAGGTAGGTTAGAAATAAAAGGACGAGAAAGGTGTCTTGGTAAAATATGAACCGAAAGAGAGTTTAGTAGTGATCTCAATATCCAGGCAAGATGAAATTTAAAGCTCAATAATTTGAAAGGGGCAAAGAACATCACCTACTCATAAAAGGGGGAGGAAAACAGAGAGAAAGTATAGCCAACATAAGCATATCTGTACCTAACACAGCTCCAAATGCAGAAAGCAACAGCTGTCTACACTATCGGAAGAAAGAGATCAGTCAACAATTATAGTTTGGGTAGATGTATCAGAAACGAATGCATCAAACAGAAGACAATAGCAGAAAAACTCAAGTAACATAATTAGTAAATTCTAGCAGGCATATAAAGAATATCGCACGGTGATTACCAGAGGGAAAGGGGGTGGGGGAGGGGGGAGGTAGAAGAGGGTAAAGTAGAGCTCCATGGTGGTGGGAGGAGACTCGATGTGGGGAGGTGAACACACGATACGATACTCAGATGATGTGTTATGGAATTGTACACCTGAAACCTAAGCTGTATAATTCTATTAGCTAATATCACCCCAATAAATGCAATAAAAATTTTAAAAAGTAAATTAAAAATACATTTAAAAGTTTTCAAAAAAGAGTATCTATGGGAACTCTACCCTAGTAAATAGGCAATACATTTCTTATCACACTCCAGTTCCAACGACTTATTAGACCATTAAGACAAATTCAATAAATTACTAAAGAACAATATCAAACAGAGCATGTTCTTTAACAATAATGAAATATAATTAGAAATTACTCTAGAAGGGTAACTTAAATAACATAATTGGAAATGAAATCACATTTTATTAAAGAGTTCTTGGGTTAAACAGGAAATGATAATGAAAATTTAGAATATTAAGGCCTGAATGATGATTAAAACACCACCTGTCAAAAATCTGTGAGACATTAGTAATGCTGTGCTTAGCGAACAATTTATAGTTTTAAATAAATTATTAGGAAACAAAAAAATGTAGAAACAGATTAGCAAAGCATGCAACTAAGTAAGATGGAAAAAGAACCTTGAGGAAAACCAAAGAAATGAAGAGCAAGGAAATAATAACAGAGAGGGCAAAGAAAAACAATGAATTAGAGAACACACAGCAACAATAACAGATTACCAAATACAAATGGCATTTTGCTTGTTTCCTACTAAAAATGAAAAGTAAAGATCTCTGGCAAGACTGATCAGGAAAAAGGAGAGAAGCTGCACGTGCTCTCCAGGGAAGAAGGATGATGGATGGAAGGAAGGAATTAGGGAAAGAAAAACCTGTAAGTGAATATACTTCAAAACACAGATAAAATCAATTAAAAGATAACTTTAAATGCCAAAATTATATCAACAAGATTTTGGAGATTTAAGAGACCAGTGCATGTTTAAAAGAGTTAGGAAAGATTCAATGACTTTCCTATCCTGAAATTAGCCAAATAATTTATGGGAGAGTTCTTCAAAATTCTCAAGAAATAATGAATTCCAATTTTAAACACTTTCTATAAAATAGAAAAAGAATAAAACCTGCCAAGCTCCTTTAATGAGAAAAATATAATCTTGGCCCTGAACTCAGATAAACACAAAATAAGAGAAAATTCTAGAGCCATTTCACTTGTAAATTTTGTTGTAAAAATACGAAGTGAAATAGTAGCTAACGGAATCAACAATGGGGTGCGTGCGTGTGTGTGTGTGTGTGTGTGTGTGTGTGTGTGTGTCAAACTCAAGAGAAGTTATCCAGGAATGAATCAAAAATCTGACCACATAATTTACCACATTCACAATGAAGAAAATATATAATAATTATATGTAAACTATTAAAATATTATATTAATCAATGCAGAAAGAGTAGTTTATAAGGTTTGACACCTAGGATGATACATTCTATCAGTACTACTACTTTAACTCTGTACATGAGGTCAATGTCATGTGGAACGTGAAAGAAAATAAGAGGTATAAAGATTGTCAGGTATGTGTTTAAATTGTCCTCTAGGTAAATGTGACATTCTACCTAGAAGAACCAACACAATTAATGGTTGCTGGAGATAAAATCAGTTTACAAAAATCAAAATAATTTGCCTATTGGAGTAAACCCAACTACAAAATGTCCTTCAACAAAGAGGAAAATACCAACTAAAATATCAACGAACAACTACAAACTATCTAGAAGTTAAATGAGACCCCTTGTTTGCAAGACCTCTATAAAGAAAATGTAAAACTCAAATAAAGGACATGGAAAAGGATAATTCACATGTAATAAATAGAGATTCCATGCTCTCAGATAGGAGGATTTAATAGTCTAATAAAGCTGTTGATTATCTTTGGATTAATATATAAATTAAAGCAGCTGATTTGAAATCTTCTGTCAAATTCTGAAATATAATACACACTCCAAAATGTATGGACTTACACATACATGGAAAACATCTCTGCCAACAGATGTCATCATTAAAAAAAAACACTAGGAAAGGACTTGCCCTGCTAAATATTGTTATGATAATTAAAAAAATAATAATGATGAAGGTATAACACAAAAACAGAAAATAAGCCAAAGGAACTAAGGAAAATAATCAGAGATCTATGACATTATTAGGAATATAATATACAGTGAAGTAGTTTCAATGAAGAGAATTATTTAGTCATTTTGGCTGAAAGTGACTCACTAGAGAAAACAGAACTGAATCTCTAATAGCACATAAAAAATACAGGGAAATCTTTGTGATGGAAGAGTATAAAACTTTCTAAACATAATTTCTAAGTCTAAATCCTAAAAACATGTCAATGAATTAAGACAACGAATTTATTATTTCTGTGCTCTGAATGACAACATGGACAAAGTTAGATAAGGCAGATGTTTTTAATGTTTAAAGCTGTAAGAAATTAATATCTAGAACCTAGGACTACAAATTAACACCAAGAAGAGAGCATCTTCCTTAGCAAAAAGACAGGAAACTAATATAAACAGATAATCAATAATAGAGGAAATCCAAAATCTGAGAAGCCTATCAAAAGATGTTCAAACTTGACCTTGGCAGGTGTAGCTCAGTGGATGGAGTGCCAGCCTGCAAACCAAAGGGTCATCGGTTCAATTCCCAGTCAGGCCACATGCCTGCGTTGCAAACCAGGTCCCCAGGCAACCACAAATTGATGTTTCTCTCCATTCTCTCTCCCTTCCCCTCTCTCTAAAGATAATTAAAGTCTTTAAAAAACAGAGAGAGAGATGCTCAAATTCAACAGTAGCCAAAATAAAATGCAAATTGAAATAACAGTGATTTCACTCTACAGTCATCCCTCGCTATATCTCGGTTCACTTATCTTGGCTCGAAGTGAACCGCGATATAGCGAGGATGACTGCATACCTCACTGGTGAGTACCCATGTAGAATTTTATATGTTGTTAAAATTATGTAGGTTTAAGAGTGTAGAAATTGTTTAAGAGCATATGAAGTGTTTATAAGAGTGTGGGAAAGGTTAATAAGAGAGTGGGAAAGGTTTATAGGAGTGTGGGAAGGGTTTATAAAGCCTTAAAATATATATAAATAATAAAATAAATATAATGCCACTACTTCTCAGATTTTCACCTACCACAGGGGTCTCTGGGACATAACTCCCGCGAGAGGTGAGAGATCACTGTATACCAATTGGACTAGCAAAAATTAGAAAACTGGCTAATGCCATACACTGGGCCAAGGAATCTGGGTATACTGGAGTTTTACGCATTGCTGCTGGAACTATGAACCCATGCTATTTTCAGGGAAAACAGTCGTGTACTGCTTAAACTACACACCCATAATCTATGATCTAGCAAGCCTGTTCCTAGATTATATATCAAAAAGCAATTTTCACACAGGTCCAAAAGAGCTTGTGTCCAAAACACTCACTGTAATGGTGGCTTGTAGTCTACGCAAATGGCAGCTCCTGGAGCAGGGGCAGTGACAACCGAGCCGGCTGTCCATGGGGACCTAAACTTGGCTGTCCATCCTGTCCATCGTGGGGAGAGCGGATTGTGCAGAATGAGCCCTATGAGAAGTAGCGGATGGAAGTTGGGTATGGGGATAATATCGTGAAGTAAAATAACATAAAATAAGAGGGCCCTTCTCAGACTCATGATAATAATGTTCATGAACTAAGGAGTATGAGTAGGCTGTAGTTTGCTGACCACTGACTTGGAGCCCCAGGGCTTCACCAAGTAAGTGCACCAAAGAACTCTCTGCACTAACCACACTCTGTTACGCAGAGTGTGTTTACAGGTACCAAAATCTGGTGAGTGGCCTGAAAAATCCCAATGTACTCTTGGGAGCAACAGAATTGAACAAAGAACTAAAACTGTTACAACCCGTGGGTTTAGTGTCTCAGACCCCAGTCAAAAAGAGGAGCTACAATGGAAAAGAGCCCTAGGTGGTGGTGTTCTTTAAACTCTGCTAGTCCTTTAAGTTGCTATTTCCATGGGAGCTACCAAATCCCAGAGAGAGGCAGAAGCTGGTCAGCTTTCTGAGTCCCATTATTAGAATTTTTATATGAGCGGAAAATGACATATACCGGGGTTCCATATTACAGTCCAACAATCCTATAAAATATCTTTTTCTTCTTCTGGGAAACATGTCAGACCAAAATATATGAAACAACGTGACAGGCTAGTAAAAGAGAATAGAGGTTTAAATGTCAGCTGAAACGATGTTCATTTCCTTTTCTTAAAAAAAAAAAAAAATCTTGTGCACAGCTCTCTGACCCACCAAATGAACCTTTTGCAGTGTGAAGTTCATCCAGAAAATTCTTTTGCAAAATATTTGCGGAAGCACTGTAACGTGGGAATGGGAAAGGCCTAATAAGTCTTGTTCTGTTTCTCCTCCCCCACACCTTTCTTCTCCAAACTGACTCCAGCCCCAAAGCTGACATCGCATCTGAGACCCAGACTCCCAAATCACCATAGCTCTCCGACTCTCACCAAAGACTGAGGTGTTCCTGAAACATCCCACTTATAACCAAAATCTGCTCGAGTGAGCAGACCCATAGTCCTTCATGCAACGCTTCTAGTCCCCAAACATTGCTCCTTCCCTGGCTCTAATTACTGGTAAGATACCAGATCAGATGTGAGGGTTCCGCCCAGTTGACCCTGAACTCACGGAGGGCCCGGCAGTGTGGCCATGCGTCGTACGCGGTGGTTTGATGAGGGGAGAAATGAGTTTGGGCTGCAGCGGTCTGGGGAGATCCGTGGAGGGGCCCCACCTTGGCAGGGCCAAGCATCCTGGCACAAGACATCGAAAGAGAGACACGAGGCAGGTAGGAAAGGCGTGGTGGCTCGTTTTGACTACAACAAATCAGAAGATGCACAGGCACCTTTGTTTAGGTGGTGACATTTTTTAAAGGCTTAAGGGTTTTCTGCTGGCTGTTGGCTAACTGTTGTTTCTATCCACTTTTCCCTGTCACAAGTATAGACATCACGATTGTATGTCTCGGTCAGGTATTTTTAAAATAAAGAGGATTTCAGCTTTCTTAAGTTGTATTGCTTCACCTCAGGCCTTGGATTCGCACTGATGTTTATCCTATAGGGAATAGACCCAGGTCTTAAAATGTGCCAACCAGACTTCCACACTGAACTTCATCCCTTCAGCCTCTACCTCTGGAAGAAGCCTCCCTATGCGCTGGGCGATATCAGGGCCTGGGGCAGCGAAGGGAGGAAGCCAGGGGGCTTTCCAAGGAGAGGCCCCTCTGGACGGCACCACTGGAAAGCAGTAAACAGCTAACAAGAGCACTGCCAACTTTCCATCATACGTATAAAAGTTCAATTTTTTTAATTAAAAAAAAAGTATTATGGGCTATAAAACAAGCCTCAATAAGTTTACAAGGACTCAAATCATACAAAGTATGTTTTGTGACCACAATGGAATTAAACTACAAATCAATAATAAAAAAATACATATGGAAATATCCCCAAATATTTTTATACTGAATGAAACAGTTCTAAATAACCCATGGGTCAAATAAGAAATCAAAAGGGAAATTAGAAAAGCATTTTGAATTGAAATAAAATGAAAATACAACATACCAGAATCTGTGGGATGCTGCTAACTTAGTACTTATAGGCTATTCATAGCACTAAACACCCGCATTAGAATAAAGAAAAGTCTCAAATCAGTGACCTCAGTTTTAAACTTAATAACCTAGAAAAAGAGGAGCAAATTAAGCCCAAAGTAAGCAGAATAAAGGAGATAATAAAGGTCAAAACAAGAATCAATGAAATAGAAAACAGGAAAACAATAAAAGTAAAGCAATGAAACCAAAATCCAGTCCTTTGAAAAGACCAATAAAATTGATAAACACCTAAATTCAACAACTTAGATGAAATGGACAAATATCTTGAAATACAAACTATTGATCTCTATATAACCTGACTAGACCTAATTCTATCAACGAAACTGAATTTGTACTCAAAAATCTTGCAAGGAAAATTCCAGGTCCAGATGGCTCCATTGGTGACTTCTAACAAATGTTAGAGAAAGAAATAATACCAGTCTACACCAAATTTCTTCAAAAAACTGCAGAAGAAGAAATAGTCTCAGCTCAGGCGACAAGGTCAATGTTATCCTGACAGTCAGAACAGGAAAAGGACATTACTGGAGAAGAAAATGACAGACCAACATCCCTCATGAACATAGGTGCTAAATTTCTCAAGAAAATTTAACAAATCAGCACTATATAGAAAGGACAATACATTGTGAACAAGCAGAATTTATCCCTAGAATGCAATGTTGATTTAACATTTAAAACTCAACCAATGCAACACTCCATATAAACAAGCTAAAAAAGAAAAACCATGAGTCATTTTCAACCTGAAAAGGAAACAAGAGAAAAAGGATGATTCCTAGGATTCTGGCCTGTAAAACTGTGTCAAATGTCACCAAAAATTCCAGTAGAACAAACCAGCTGCCATTTAGGTTTGATATTCAGGAGAGTATTTGCAGGCTTCTTCATCGTCATTTCAGAAGAAGTGTGGGGGTACCAGGGCTGGTAAGTCCAAGTCAGGAGTGGGGCAAGGTGGTTAGATACCACCCCTGAGTAAGGGGTCGCTGTTATTTCCCCACAATCCCCAACCTCAACTGCAGCCCTTGATGGGAGGAGAGGAATATTTTTCTCTATTTTCCTTCTGAATATAAATTACAACAGATAAATATCCGGAGTCTTTAGCCAATATAAATTCAGCCCTGGTCCTACATAACCCCAACTATATTTATGAAGTGCTTAACCAAGAAACATGCTGAAAAGCTACTCAGCCACAAATTAACTTGCAGAACATAGGGATTGTAGGTGGGTAGTGGGGGTGGGGTGGGTGGTAAAGCTTTACACCTGACTGACAAATTCAGAAGCAAATAAATTACCAGAAGTAGGTGGCACCTACCCATGGGTCTAAAGGAATTCAAGGATGCAATCGTCAAACTGGTAGCCAAATGGTAACTTTGCAGCTACAAATGGCCACCTGCCACCAGAGTGCCAGGTAGCCAGAGGGACTCCTCTCCGTGACAAGAGCTGCAGAGACCTCAGCACCACAGACACAAAGGTGTCACTTCCTACAGCAGTGCGTTGTGAGAAGCTACAATGAGGCAGGTGCTACTACACACTTGGGAAGCCTGATCTCTCATTGAGGTTGCGTCTCTCACTCTGACGGGAAGCCTGTGGTCCAGGGGAATGAGTGACAGTCAGAAACCGGGAGAATGCTCTGCTGTCTGCTGTGCCCCTGCTGAGACCGTAACTGCCTGCGTCTCACTGTCAACTGCAAAATGAGAGGGATCTACCCCACCCACCTCATGGAATGTTGGGAGGTTGACAGGAGGTAACAGAGATTACTATGCTTTGTGTTATTAAAAAAAAAAAAAAAAGCCTTAACAAATCTGCAGTTTTCATGCATTAAAGAAGGTGGTAGTGGCAGCAATTATTGCTATTGTTGTTATTCTTTCTGGTCTACTAACACCTGCAGGAAGTGGGTGAATCTCCAGGGGCGGTTCTTCCATTACAACCTTGCCAGCCAGTTACTTTTGTCTCTCTCTTCTCCCTCAATTTTCACTACTCTGAATGTATCACCTTCCACCCCAGGTGACCATTTTCAGGGCCTCTTGGACATCCGACTGGAGTCCATGCGTGTCCAACTGGAGCCTCAGTCCTGAGCTCACCAGTTGTGTTCCTGGTGTTGTGTCTCCGTTTGTGTTCTGTGTTCCTGCTCCAAGCGTGGCAATCTTGCCTGGGACGCACTCTGGAAGGTGT
Source organism: Anoura caudifer (assembly GCA_004027475.1). NCBI lineage: Eukaryota > Metazoa > Chordata > Mammalia > Chiroptera > Phyllostomidae > Anoura > Anoura caudifer. The sequence goes on from PVKU01006285.1 coordinate 81,360, forward strand.
GCAGATTCCTGTCGGTTCTCCATCATGGGGCTGCTGGAATCCACGCCTCACGTTATTTCCCACGGCCTTGACCTAATTCGGCTCCTGTGGCCTCCCATCGCTCTCTGAGCCTTGGCCGAGACCCTTCCATGCGCAGGATCAGGAGAGATGTGGAGGGTGCGATGACGAGTAATTCTTGCTGGAAAGTTTCTCAGAGTCCAGGGCTGTTGGTGGAGGCTTTCGATCAAGAGAGTTCACATTATATGGCGAATTTAATGATCGAGGTAATAAGAGCCTACTGAGAGACGAGGGCATTGATAATGACAGAGGTTCTATGAGAAATGAAGCATTTAATCCAACAGAAGAGGGTCAGCAGAGGCCTCCTGGGGGAGGAGACTCCTCAGTTAAATCCTCAGAGCGGAGGCTGTAGGGCCATTGGTGTGTAGAGGGCAGAGGAAGGTGTGTAGGAAAGAAAATTATAGTCGGAAGCAGCAAAAAAAAAAAAAAAAAAAAAAGTTCAGAAAATTATCAGCATCTCAGGATGGTTGTAACACGATTTGTGAAGGAAAGTAGCGAGACAGAAGTCTCCAGAGGCAGGCAGCAGCCAGGTGCTGGGGGGTCTTGTCAACCGCGTCACAGCACTTCTACCCTAAGATGAAGGGGAGGGGGAGCCGTGTGAGGGGTGTTAGGCGTGGAGGTGACACAGACCTTTTTTTTTTTTAATGAAATCATCCTTTCGGACCCCTGCCCCCTACCCCAGAGATGGCTATCCAGCCTCAGCTGCTCAGAGCAGGGTACCACGCAGCTTTTCCTCTGCCCCCAGAGCACACCAGCCTGTAGGCTGCCTCTCCACACCCCTGCCACCCAGAGGTGGGGCCTCCCTTTCGGGCAGCAGATGAGTCCTGCAGGGCCAAGCAGCACCTCACCCCGCAGGAGACTGCCAGGACCTCTTGCCTTGACAGTCACATGACCCTATCTTCCGAAATCGAGCCCCTTCTGGTGATTTATCCTCTTCTTTTCCATTATTCCCAAGTAGCCTGGTGTTTCTTCACCTCGATCCAACTTCGGGCACCTATGCTTCTCCTAAATCCTTGCCCTGTGCTCTCTGGATTCTCTATTCCTTGATTAACAAAGTCCCTTAAATCTCCTTAAATTCCCTGCTGAATGTCCCTTTACATCTTCTCTTGACATGGCTGTCCCTGATGTCCCGACTTCCCCTGCAGCCATCTCAGGTGGAGGCTTCCCACTCGCCAACACCTATGTCGTTATGCACTGGGAGTCAGGTCCCCCATCCTCCAGCCTGCAACTCCCAGACCATCCTCCCGCCCTCGAGCAAACACGCCCTACTCCCCTTCCCGGCGGCACACTGAGCATCCCCAGCTCCGCCATCTACTGCCCTCGCCAACACTGTCCTCCATTCACTGAAATCTTCAGCATCTCCACCAAGTCTGGCCACCATTCAGATGGGTCCCCAAAAGCCTGACTCCTGAGTTCTCTGACTTTCTGAACTCCAGAGAACTTCTCTATGCAGCTTGTCTCCCCCAGAAACCCTCTGACCTCCAAAGAGTGTGTATGAACACCCAGACAACACTCAGCCCTTCCAGTTCCCTCACTCGGTTCCTTTCCTTGCACCATCCCTGTCCCCTCTGGGGACTCTCTCATCTCTCAGCTCCCCACCTCTCCCCCGACTCCAGTGCATCTAATGCTCCAGGATCCAATACTGAATCACGCTTTTCCTGCTATGTCGTACACTAGTCCCCCCTTATCTAGAGGGAATTCTTTCTGAGACCCCCCGGAGATGCCCGAAACCACAGAGAGTACCAAACCCCACATATATCATGTTTTTTCCTATGCATACACAGCTGATTAGACACAGTAAGAGATTAGCAACAATACCTAATAAAATAGAACAGTTTTAACAACATGCTGTAACAAAAGTTATGTGAATGGCTTTGGGGCCATTATCAAGTAGCAGAAGTGCTACTTGAGCACAAGCACTGTGATACAGTGACCGTTGATATGACAACCAGGACGGCTACCAAGTGACTCAGAGGCAGGGATCATACGTTATATTTACAATGTGCAGACACTGGACAAAGGGGTGATTCCCATCCCAGGTGGGACGCAATAGGGAGGCAAGAAATTTAAAATGTGTGTATTGTTTATTTCTGGAATTTTCCCTCTAATAGAGTCACACTGCAGATTTTTAATATTTTGACCATGGGTGTCTGAAACTGAGAAAGTGACACCATGAATAAGGAGGGACTGTTGTGTTGAATCTTCATAAAACCAATTCAATTAGCACTCCCGTTTTCAGAAGCCTCTGCCCTGTGCTTCACGGGGGGCCATGTTATCAAAGGGCTTCTACTCAGTCTCTTCATAGGCTAACATTCTTTCCACTTTAACCATCTAGTAAATCACTCCCTGATTCATTTTCCTAAAGCTGAGCTCTGATCGCCTTACGACCCTGCTCACACATCTTCAAGCAATGCCCGCTGCCTATTAAAGTAACTTTGCCCACCTGAGGTTCACATTCCAGAATCTCCCCACCCCAACAACGTACCTCTCTGGACTTACCTGCCTCTGTTCCTGTCCATTCTCAGCATCCTCTAGTCACTCCATCTCACTCCCTGCCCATGTGCACAGCACCCCATACTTTCCTCTTCCTCCAAAGGCTAAGATAGATGTACATGTACCTTATGAACCATAACAAATTTGGCCCTGAGTGTAGTTGTAAAGCCAGCTCAGTGCTATGCCTCTCAAAGGCTTCCCAGCTTCTTTTGGAAGAACCCAGGGAAACCACAAAGAGCCTTCCACACATGTCACAGCCAGTGCTTAGGCTCCTGCCCCAGATATATCAGCAACGTTGGCCAGGTGCACCACATGCTGACACCTCTGCCCAGAGACAGAGCCACCTCTGGGGCAGAGCCGACCCCAATCTCCCCCTGCCCGTACCACCCTGAGCTGCAGCCAAGTCCCTGAAGAGGAGCTTCCCACACACCCCAGTGAACCACAATGCAAACTACAATCCCAAAACGGAGCTTTTGGGTTTTTCAACATCTCACAGAGATTTGCGTGAAATCCATATTTTGAGTTTCTGCTGGCCATCCCTCTTTCTAAGAATCAGATGTAAGGCCATGGATACTAAAAATCTCGATGAGAAAAACAAAGTGATTTTCTCTGAATTCTTTCCCCTCCCCACTCCCAGTTCTGGCATTCATATCGCCTCTGGAGCTGCATCGCAGGCGCAGCCACCAAAGGGCCTTCTTGTCCAGGTGAAGCTTTCTGTGAGGTCTGATGGAAGACACCAGCCAGTAACCCAAAGGCCAGGCTCCACCACAGCGGCCTTTCTGGCTGGCACGTGCCGTCCACAGCAGCGCTGTTGTAGGAGCCATCCAAGACGATACAGCTGAACTGATGCTGTAAATTGTCAAATGTTAAAGACACGCAAGCTTCGCAAGGGTATAGATCTTGGCCAGGTGACCTGGAGCAAATTAATTAATGTTTCCAAACCTCAATTTCTCAATCTATACAATGGGCTAATCAGGATCATCTCACAGGGCCTCTCTGAGAATTAAATGTATAAAAGATGACTATTGATGTATTTGTAACCAGAAAGCACTCACAAATCTTGATGTTGGCGAAAGAAGATGATGATGACGTTCCACTTTTGAAACCTGAAGGTGACAGTCTGCTTATATAAAAGTCCAGTTGGATATTTATCGATTTGATGATCTTACCCTAAAGAAATGATGCACCCATTAACTCTAGAAATCTCCAAAGGGGGATTCCTTGTTGCTTAAAAAACATTTGAAGATTTTCTACTAAAAGAGTTCTAAAATTCTTCTTTATTATGATATCCAATATTCATAAAACATCATTATATGTAATGACAGATAAAATTTGAATGTCTCAAAATCTAGCTAAGATATTACAAACATTCCATTGTTATAAAAATATATTTGCAGTGTTGACACATTATACAGACACACTTTTATAACATCAGTTTAATTGTTTCAGGCCAAGTTTAACTTCTTTTCTCTGGTATTTTCCTGTACAAGATTTAATTTGGGGCTGAACAGTCCAATATAAGCAGAGCAGAAAAGGCACCACGTGGTAATTTCATATTTTCAGCACATTGTGCCTGGCCATACATTTTTAATATCATAAAATTGGCTCATTCTATAATATTTTGATTGGAGATTTATGCATACTGTTGCCACATTCTTTAAACAGATGTGCAGTAAATTTGATGGGGGAAAAAAAATCTCTTTCCCCTGAAACTAGGACACTTGCTCATTTAAATAATACAGAACAACAACAGTCACTGTGGACATTTTAGAAACACAGGATACTCTACAAAGTAAAAGACCTCAAAACGTGAGCTCATACTTTCATTCCCAGTTCACTGCACATCAAAGCTTCCAGCTGACACACTGCTCCACTGCCCAGGGTGGTCACTTGCTCCTACCCACACTGCCTGGTGTTCACCAGCAACCCAAAACACAACAAAGCAGGGAGAAGGCTGCCTTTTTAGTCAGAAATTATAGTCCAAGAAGCTTAAGTTGACTCTGCGTCAAAAGTCTAATTACAGCCATTATCAGAGGCCACACAGAAAAGTGGAGAGAGGAGGCGCTGGAATTAGACGCCCTGAGTTCCGATCCCAGTTCCGGAACTTCTGTCTACAAAATTTTGCCTGATTCCATTTCATCTGTAAAACAGGGATAACAGGACCTACTCCACCTGGAGATATAAGTTTAATAAAATCGGCCAGAATGCCTACAACAGTGCATAGCACACAACAGATTCTCTGTAAATCATATTCAGTAGAATCCATACTTTATTATTATTATCATTGCTAACAGGCATCCTTGGTCTAAATGAGCTCCAGGAGATAGGGTGAGAGAATCCTCAAAAATCCACACTAGCCACTAGAAAAACAACAACAGTCAACACGACAACCCAATGCCCATTTCCTAGTGGTAATATGCAGAACAACAATTACATTGAAAGCCTCCCTGAATCCTCCTTCTTCAAGGAGTTTTCTTGAAAATTATAGTTAATAAGTGGTCTTTGTACACCATTTTGAACAACAGTCCTAATTCTAGAAAACATACATTCTAAAACACCTGAAACAATGTGCGCATTCTGTGTGATGTTTTCATTCAGCGCTCCATCTATATTAATCCACAAGGAATCCCAAACCTCATTTAAATGAGTTGTTTCCAACTCCTCCCCAACAGAAGCTTTTACTAAATTATTTTCACCAGTATGCAAAGGGATACTGGCAAAGATGCTCATGAACACCAGTAGTCAAATGCCCAAACACCAAAGGGAAATGAGGGGGTCTGGATTATCAGCTGAGGATAAGCAATTAAACAAACTGCATTTTAATTTTGTTGCCTACTTAGCCTTGGCCAACTTTACACTTGGAGTCACTCTATCAACCAAACCCTCCTTCACTTGACATCCTCCTCCAGCTACCACGCCTTATCTCTGCCCCCCTCGCTTCGAAAACTTCTCTAAAGAGTTGTCTTGATTCACTCGCCCACTCTCGTTCCTCTTGAAACTGCTCCAATTCACTAGCCCCAGAAACGCTTCACTGAGCTTTTGTCCCCGTCGCAGATGACTTCCACACTGACAAATCCAGTGTCTTGAACTGTCTTTCTCTTCAACTGGAAGTTCTTAGGCAATACCTAGACTACACAAAAAGTATAAATAATTCAGTATGATTTGTGTATCCGCTACCAAGCTAAAAAAGTAAAATACAGTTGCCCCTTGAACAGCACAGGTTTGAACAGCGCAGGCCCATTAATATGCAGATTTTTTCAATAAATACAGTAAATGGACTTTCCCTTATGCTTTTCTTAATAAAATTTTCTTTTCTCTTACCTACTTTATTGTAAGAATATAGTATATAATACACATAATCAGAAAATATGTGTTAATTGACTGGTTATGCTATCCAATAAGTCAACAGTAGCTATGAGTAGTTAAGCTCTAGGGACTCAAAAATTATATGTGGATATTCAACCACTTAGGGGGTCAGTGCCTCTGACCCCCATGTTGTTCAAGGTCAACCTGTATTGCCAGTATTGCCAAATGTCTCCTGTGTATCCCTCCCAAATCTCTTCCTCTTCCCCCTCTCTTAAAGTAACTAGTATCCTGAATTCAGTATGTTTCATTTTATTTCTTTATGTTTTCATTATGTAGATTCCTCTAAGCAATAAAAGTTTGTTTTGCATCCTAATGATATTCAAGTTTTGCACGTTATGCTATTCAACTGTACATATTCTTCTTCAACCCTTTCCCTTACTACCATGTTTGCAGAAATTCATCCACATGACTCTAGCTCATTCATTTCTTCAGCTCACTAGATTTCTAGTGTGAAAACATACTGCAATGCATTTACCCATTCTCATGTTGATAGACATTTGGGAATGCTTCCAAAATATTTTGCTAAAAATAAAGTGCTTCTATGAGCATTCTTATATGTATCTCGCATTAACCCCAACAGTCAATTCTCAATGCACACCTCACTTGACCTCTGGAGATATTTGATACAGGCGATCGATCACTCCCTCCTTAAAATGGACTTTCAACTTGACTTTCAAGGACACCACATTCTTCCTGTTTTCTTCCAACATCACTGCTTTCTCTCAGCCTCCTTTGCTGGCTCCTCCTCTTCCCAACTTCTAACTGTTGAGGTGCCCCAGGACTGAAGTTGCCTCTCCCTTCCTCTCTATCTTCATTTCCTAGGCAATCTCAGCTACTCATATGGCTTTATATCCCATGTTTTGCTGATAATTCCAACACGTGTAGCATTAGCTCTGCTCTCTCCCTTGAACTTCAGGCTTCTCTACGCAACTTTCTATTCAATGTATCTACAACACTTGGATATCTAAATTTAATATCTAAGGTTGATTGCTTTCCCAAAGCTTTTTCCTGTGTCCTCTCCATTTCATTGAGTTAAATCATTCAATTATTGGTTCCAGTAAAAAAAAAAAAAAAATTCTTTTTTTCATCCTTTTGTACCACTTCTAACACTTCAAATCCATCAAAAGGTCCTATGGGATCTACCTTCAAAATATATTTCAAAACAAACCCCTTTTCATCACCTCCACCTCCATCAAGCCACCATACTTTCTCACCAGGGCTAGTTAATAGCTTCCTAATGGCTTTTCCTATTTTCAGTCTTGTCGCCCTATAAGTCACTTCACACAAAGCATCCTAAGAGATCGCTTAGAAAAGTAAATCAGTCTTTCCTCTTCTCGGAGCTCTCTCCAGTGGCTTTTCTTCTCACTCAGGGTGATCAAAGCCCTGACCATAATCCACAAAGCTGTAATGATCTATCCCCCTAGTTCCTCATCTTCCTGATCTCCAGCCACCCTCCCTTTGCTCACAATGCTCTCTCACACGGGCCTCTTTGCTGTTCTTCACACACAGTGCCTGATGCCTTGGGTCCCCTACATCTGCCATTCCTCTGCCCTTGCTGTTCGTCCCCTTAGATTTACATGGGTTGCTTCTTGTGTCTTTCAGACCTCTGCTCAAAGGCATCCTTCCCTGACCGTTGTATGGGATATTCCTCCCCCATTCCTCCCTTTTCCCTTACCTTCACCCCTCTGCCTATGTTATGGTCCAAAGTCCTTTGGAAATCTAGGTGCTCTGACTTGAAGTTCAAGTGCCTGAGGATTGTGGTCAAGGCAGAAGTTTTCAGGATTTTTGTCTGACATTTACATTACTATGATTTTTCTCATGAGTAGCAAGAAATGGATGACAGGAGTATTCTGAAGGATCCATTTTTATTCTGTTTTCAGGCCACCTCAACCACTGTCATGCAACCCAAGATTCCCTAGAATACATATATAGACAAAGATCCCCAAGTCCATCGGCTGAAACCCACCTCAGACTTTCATGGCATCATCGTGGTGATCTGGTGACAGAGACCTCTCTTTTGGGAGCTGCAGGAATGAATCGATTCACTGAAGCACTGAACGACCATGAGTTGCAAAGTACCACTCATCCTACGCAAGGACACGAAAGTGTAAGGCATGGTCTCTCCCCACCCCATGTCCCAGAGGCGCACCGCCAGGTAAAGGATGCACTGTGACAGCTGAGAAGTGACATACCCAGTCACTTCTCAACAACAGATGTGCTGCAGAAATTCAGAGAAAGGAAGTCATCCAGTAATAACAGCCAGCATTTGTTAAGCAATTCGAGTATGCCAGGCTTACAGCTATGATCTTAGTTAACCTTAAAAAAGAAATCTTTGGGAGTGGACATTTTTATTACCCCTGTTGCACAGATAGCAAAACAGAGGCCAAGGTCCCAGCACTAGAAGTAAAGGACCTGGGTCCATTTCATAGCAACATCCAAGTTCTTTACCCTATGCCTTCACTGAGAGGCCAAGTGCAATGTCACCCAGTAGACAGTCTGACCTCTCAGCCCACAAGCACAGTCACCACAGGAGAGCTCTGGAGATGAAAGAGCTGGGATGAATTGTATTCATAAACATTTATGTAGTGTAGCTGTTATGCCAGGAACTAGGGAAATAAAGGTAGACAAGTCATAGCCACCACCTTTAAAGAGATTGCAGTCATGTTGGTAAACAGACACCATCAAAGGTTGGTTTATGGGGTTAGATCACCCAGGTTGAAATCCTGGCTGTTGCACTTACTACAAAATGGCTTGAGCAAGTCACTTCACCTGTCTATGCCTCGACCTCCTGGTCTGTAAAATGTTGACTTATTCATGCATTCATTCAGCAAACCATATTTGAGTATGTTATTTGTTCTAGGTGAACTAGACCAACAAAACCCCAGCCTTCAGGGATCTTGTATCTAGTATAAGATCAAGGTCTACCCTGGCTGGCGTGGCTCAGTGGCTAACCCTGCGAACCACAGAGTCACTGGTTTGATTCCCAGTCAGGGCACATGCCTGGGTTGTGGGCCTGGTCTCTGGTTGGGGGTGTGCGAGAGGCAACCACACATTGATGTTTCTCTCACACGTAGATGTTTCTCTCCCACCCTACCCCTGTCCCTAAAGAAAAATAAGTGAAATATTAAAAAAAAATTAAGGTCTATCCCATAGATTTTTATAAACATAAAAGGGGATAGTAAGCATTTAATATACATTAGCTATTAATATCTTCAGTGTATTCATTCATTCCACAAAGGCTTGTTGGATGCCTCTAGTGTGCCAATGTGCCAGGCTCTGGTTTACATGCTAAAAATATAACAGTAACCAAAACAGATGAAGCTCCTGCCCCCCAGAGCATGCACTCTAGACTATTTATTCATTCTAGAGAATGAATAGATAAATGCATGATACAGTGTTGGGTGAAAATCATGGAGAAATACAAAGTAGGGTAAGGGACTAGAGGGTGCCAGGAGCGAGGGAAACAATGTGAGAAAGGAAATAGATCATTTGAATATGGCATCTAGGAGGAAAAGGAGAGAGACACACAAACAGCCGGCAGGAGGGCAGAGAGAAGAGCCCTGGAGCAGGAGCATGCGGCCACTTCAAGAACAGCAAGGAGGGCACCGTGGCGGGAACACAGGGACAGAGCAGAAGAGAAACAGCCGGAGGCTGTTCACTCAGGGCTGGGTGGGAACGTGACAGATGAGGAGGACCAAGTGACACGGCCTGATGGTTAATTTGTGTGTCAGTCTGGAGGGTGTTTTTGGATAAAATGAACATCTAACTCAGTGGACTCTGAGTAAGCAAACTGTCTGCCCTTTATAATGCGGGTGGGCCTCATCCAAACAGTTGAAGGCCTGAATGGAACAGAGAGACCAGCCTCCCTGATCAGGAGGTAATTCCCCTGCAGGCCGCCCTCAGAGTTCACCCATCCTCTTGGCTCTCCTGGGTCCCAAGGCTGCAGCCTTCGGACTGAACTGCACCATCGGCTCTCCTCCACCCCCAGGCTGCCGGCTCACGCTGCCGACTCGGGACTGGCCAGCCTCCATGAGCATGTGAGCCAATCCTTTGTAACAAATCTCCCGCTCTCTGTGTACACACATATCCCAGCAGTTACGTTTCTCTGGAACACTCGGGCTGATACACATGGGAAGCAGTGATGGTTCTGAGCACAGAAGATACACTTCAACTCATCTTTCCTAAGGATGAGTCTGGCTCCTCTGTGGAAGGTAGGCTGTTGGGAGGCAAACAAGGAGACAAGGAGACCAGGTCAAAGGGAGGTCAGGAAGGAGTGGCAGCTGTGGATGTGGTGGGAAGTAGTCAAATTTTGGATACAGTATTTTGAAAGTAGTGCTGACAGGATGTGCTGATGGATTAATTACTATAATTGTAGTAGAAATAAACTGTGACAGAACACTGTAAGAGATGTAATTAAGGGACACACAGGCCGTATAGGATCAAAGACTAAAGAGAACCAGTTCCTCCAGAAGGGTGGGGGTTTCCAGACTCAGGAGCACTGAGATACATTCAAGGGCCTTTTGGAATGACCTGTGAAGAACAAGTCCTATGTACGAGGCCAGGGAGAAGGGATGTCCAAGGTGGACAGGCATACGCAGAAGTAGGTGGGCAAGAACATGTGGGAAGTCCAGGGAAGGTCCAAGGAGCCTCATGAGTCCTGAGCAGAGGACCTGAGGGAGAAATGCCTGGAAAGGAGTTTGAAAAGAAGACTGGAAAGGTAGGCGGGGGTGTCGGCAGGTGCTTTATCCTACTCTAATTAGATTAGATAAATGAGATGAGGCATTACAGGGGCCAGTAATGGGCTTCTGGGGCCTCCCAGGCCAATGGGAGAACCCGGACAGGCATCCCCAACCCCCCCTCACACACACCGAAAATGGCCAGTGACCCTGAACTGCTGATGCTCTCTAGGTCCTAGAAGCAAGACCAGCACTTTCAGAATCAAACCCCACGGATGCAGACTTACATCCATCATCTAACACCAAAGGAAAAGGTATTTCCTTCTAAGACGAGGAAAGTGGTGGGGCTATTCATTCCAGCAGCTTAAACTTGCCCTCACCGCCCACTAGACACACTGTTTAACAATCCAGCAGTGATCTCTGCCCAGTGAGTACCTCTGGCCACAGACAGCTGATGTTGATTTATTTCACTTTATGGCTAGAGTATTTGCACCTTTGCTTCTTTAGCCAAACTAAAAAAATAAACTAAAAAAATACTCTGGTGGTGGGAGGTCCTGGAGCAGATGATCCATGGTTTGGAGACAGCTGGAGGAAGGGACCGTGCAGGGTGAGTGGGTGTTTATCACGCTGCTTCTTAAAGAAGGCCGAGCAGGCAGTCTTTCCTGGCAGGGCTCTAGACAAAGTTGAAAAGGACTCAAAAATCAGTCCAAAAAGGCGAGTCCAGGGTTCCCAGCCTATTACCTCGTTCCTTTAGACCCAACTATGTGCCCACAGCTGGGCTCAGAACTGAAGACACAAAGACAGAAGCAGGCAGAGCCTTGGCCCACAGAGTGCACGGTGGGGGTCAGATGTGCCACTTAAACAAGCCGCTCTGACAGAAGATGGGCACTGCTTTAGTGGATGTGTGAGTGCCCGGATGGTCGGTGGGAGCACCAAGGAGAGCGCGCTCAGATCGTCCCAGGGAGGTCAGGGATGGGGCGCAGGGAGGTGGCTTGCCACTGAGACGTGAGGGATGCAGCCACCAGGCAGAGAGGGGAGCAGCAGAGCAAAGCAAGCTTGTAATACAGTCGAACAAGAAAATGCCAGCAGTCTCTCCACTCAGGAAAACCTGACCGAGGACGAAAGTTCAACAGCTCCTCTGACTCTGAAAACACATTAGGACACTGTTTCGTAAAGAAATACATGGGAAGCACTTTGTACACCCAGCTTTAATTGAAGTGTCTCCATAATCGGCTTTAATTCTGTGAGTGCAGCCGTCGCTCCTTCCATGACGCCTTCACTGGGATCAGAAATGACTTCACTGGCACCAGCAGAGAGGGGCCTAGGGGAGCTATTGGCTGCCCCACTGATGGACAGAGCCCTGGACAAGAAAGAAGGAAATGGAGAGAGGATTTTGGAAAGAGCAGAACAGGGGAAAAGGCAAATAGGAAGGAAGATGGGCCAAGAGAAGAGAGAATCAAGCTTCCTTTGAAAGCTGGGAAAGGCCCCACCCAGGTAACTACAAGGCCTCAGGGCCTAAATCAGGGGGTCCACCTCATCAGGGGTCCTCAGCGAGACCCTGCTGTTGCCCCAGGGCAACTGCATCCAGAGGCCCCAAGCTCCCAACCTAAGAGCTTCTCAAAGGCCTATAGGAATGTCTTAGATCTAAAAACAAAGCCAAAGGAAGTAGCTCCAAACACAAAAAGAAAGCGTAAAACTGAAATTATTTAGTGTTTAATTGAATGTCTATAAGATGTAATATTATGTCAACTTCATTAATTGTCTAATTTAGTATTCATCAAAAAAAGTCATTATGCTGGAAAGCCATTTAAGTTTTCTCATCCCATGAGAATTCTTTGAATAATCATGTAATTTCCAAAAACCACTCATCACAAATAATTTTAAAACCAAAATTAGAAAATAATTTTATAGCAAAAAATAAAACAGATAAATCTACCAGGGATTGTGGAGGCATTTCCCATCATACAGTACGCTTGGGATGTTTGACAAGATCTAGGAGAAGGCCTCAAACGTCAGAGGGCCCAGGGCCTGCAAATTCTTAGAAGAAACCTGCCTACCTTCTGGGGTCATGATCATTCTTCTGGGGTCTCTTGACCAGCATCTTTCACCAAGACAACAAAAGCCATCTCTAACCATGTTTGAGTGATTCAGAACATTCTCTGGTAATAAATACTAAGCAGAGCTCACTTGGAGATATGTTTAATGATGATGTAAGTACAAGCTCAGATTCCTGCACTGTCTTCCGGGATTCCCAATGAGTACAGAAGCCTTTCCAAGATGTCACTTTTCCTAAGGGTGGGATTTACTTGACCAGTAACTTGAGGAATGCCTATCACGGTGCTTAACATATAGATAGAGCTTAATAAACATTTAATAGACTGAAGTTCCTCCTATGATCCCACGATACTTTATAGATCTTCGCCTTGAGACATCATGTGTCACAGAGCACTGTAGGGCTTTTTTTATTCTTTTGCATGACTGTCTCCTCCACTTCGCTGTAAACTCCAGCAGGACAGAAACCATATGTCCTTCACCACTGCCTATCTAGTACTTAACACGGTGCATACTAGGTGCTCAAAAAGTATTTGCTGAGTACATGAGGAGGGAGGGAGGGAGGGAGGGAGGGAGGGAGGGAGGGAGGAAGGAAGGAAGGAAGGAAGGAAGGAAGGAAGGAAGGAAGGAAGGAAGAAAGGAAGGAAGGAAGGAAGGAAATAGATTGATCTAAAAAATTAAAGCAAGGTTTTCTCCTAATGGGTCAGCTCATGCTGATTCTAACCTCACCATGATTTTAGCTGCCAGTTTTTGAACGGTGACTGCGCACCGCGGCATGTTAAATGCCCGTCAGTACTGACCCATTGAGCCCTCGCATGTCCATAAGGAAGGTAACAGTAAGACAATGAAACTGAGATCCAGAGGCACTAGCAAGGTGCCCAACGTCATATGCCTAAGAAGTGAAGACGGCATTTGAACTGGCAATACTAACCTCCTCCCACAAAACAAGCTTTCCTCTGCCCTAGTCTACACTACTGCCTTACCCTCCAGGGAGACTGGAGATCACACAGATATGAAACAGGCTGGAATTCCTGCCCAGAACCAACATACACCAAAAAGCTCCCCAGACCAACCTTGCCCTGATGATTCTGATCACACCCTTCAGTTGGAGCAATTTGAGGCCCCAACACCCTCCTGGGCCCACGTGCTATAATAGAGCGCTGGCTGAGCAGCCAGGAAGCTGGGGTTCTGGGCTCGACCCCCAGGTGGTCATGTGTCCTCAGTCAAGTCCCCTAGCTTCCCTAGGTGGTCTCCACAGCCCCTGACAGTACTAACATCCTTCCTCTCCATCAAAATGCCGACCTCACCTCCCAGTTTTTTGCATCCCACAGGAAGTGCCACCTTATAACCTGGTGATTATTCCACGTCTTGCAGCAGAGGATGAATGGACTCAGGAACGAAGCCTTAACCGGTGTAATAGCCAAAAGGGCTGTGATTCTACCCACCGTGTGAGAGCCCAGCCCGCCACTCGCCTCTGTTAATAGCGAGCGGGTTAGGTTCCTTCACAGGTTAATTATACATTGTGTGGAGAGCATTTCCTTTCATCAGCTCTAAATTTGCTCCTTTTTAATTTTGTCAAGTGCTGCTTCTTTCTCCGATTAGGGGAAAGGGCAAGAGGGAGCCTGCAACCGGCTTGCGCTCCCCATTCATTACACTCACCACCTCAAAAGAGCGTTCACCCCTTTCTTCTGCTCCTTTCAGAACGAAAAATTTCATCTTTCTTGGTGTGGAAGTCACCCCACCCCCCACATCCATCTGCTCTGCCCTTCCAGGGACCTTTTCTATTTCTGCTGTGTCTTATCCGAGATTAGGTGAGCCGCAAAGTGAATGAGGTAGCCAAGGTGAGGAGAGAGCACAGATTTACCAGATGGAATAATAATTCTTCCCCAATTGTGCTCAGTTCTTTCTTAATACCTACCAGTGTCTGGCTCACCTTTTGAGTTGCCCCTTCCCTTTAGAAAAGAAACCTAATAGCACATTCGAGATAACTAGTGGACCCTTCTCACCCAAAAAAGGTGCTAGTAATTTAAGACTCAAACATAGCAGTTTAAATTTTTCTCTCCAGTGACACCGGGGATCTTGGCTACTTTGTTCTTTATCGATACATACCATCTTTCATGAAAGACGAAAGAAAGATTCTTCCTTTGGGTAAAAACAGAATACTACTCCCAGGCCCTATAGGCATCTATGAAACTGGCGTAGAATCCCTGCATTTTGATCTGGAAGTGGCATTCAAGGCATCAAAGAGGACCCCTCCATCCGGGCTAGCAAGCCCAAAAAGGTGGCTGAGTTGTCCCAAGTCTCACATTCTCCATTTGATCATTTAACAAATATTTCTTGAGTCCTTACCATAAGCAGACCCTGACAGGCATTGAAAACACAGGAATAAATAAACACAATCTAATCATAACAGCTAACAGTTTCTGAGAACTCGCCACGCCTCCATAACACTTCACATGTTATCTCATGTCATTTTCTCAAGAGCTCTAGAACACTGTTACGTTCCTGCTCATTTTTCATAGCAGGAAACGGAGGCTTAGGAAGTTCACGGGCTTGGGTCTAGGTCCCAAAGGCAGTAGGTTGGGGAGCCAGCAGCCAAACCCAGCAGGTGCGACATCAGATTGCCACTCCAATCACGCCTGCTCCCGCCCTTGCCTCTGAGAGCCCACGGAAGCCTTCCTTCAAAGCCCAGCAGGGAAGCTTTCCTCACGCTGCAGGACATGGATCCCTTCTTCCAGCTCTTAGCATTCTACCACATCTCAATCTATCGGTGGCTTTGGGGCTGTGCCTAAGTCCCACATTAACATCTGCACCCTGTGTTAGGCTTAGGTGTTCGGGCTTCGTGAGTGATGCCAAGATTCAAGACTACACGTTCCAAAACCCCACCTGAACCAGACTCACCACGTCACCCCCAAACCAGAGCCCAGAGCCCCCACCCGAGGCACCTGAGAGGAGCAATGTAGATATGTGCACATGTGATCGGAGGGCGGTGAGGGTGGCACCCAGGGGGCATTCATTGAGACCCAGGCACTGTGCCAAGCACCTCACACATACTCTCTCATTTAGGACCCACAGCTACCCTCTAAGTAGATGCTATGACCTTTTATTAACAAAGAAGACTGAGACACAGAAACATTCATTAATTTGCCCAAGATTGCCCAGCCAGGTAGCATTCAAACTTGTGCTGCCTAATTCCAACAGAACGAAAGGGAAAATGTCTTGATAGCGCCCGAAGAACCTCGGAGATACCATGGAGGTCCATCGACACAGGCTCCTGGCTCCCCTACGTAGAACCAGCAAACGGATCTCCCTCCTGAGCCCAGGCCAGCCATGGGCCTGGAATCCAGGAACAGAACGCGGAGTTTCTGCCCTTCCCCAGCAGTACTGCCTGCCTAACCCTCCGGCTGTTCCTTACCGACTCCTCCTGATCTAATGGGAGTTGAAATTTCCATTAATTAAGAATATAAATAAATAAATGGGTAGAAAAGGAAGCGAGATGGTGGCGTGGTGCCCAGAAGGCTGTGCTGAGAGCAGCCAGTTGGCGCTTCATTAGCATCTGCGTGCCCCCTGCAAACCTGCTGGCGCAGCCTTTCTTCCGAGACGCACTCAGGGAACTCCAGTCTGGGGAAAAGCGTTTGGTTCAGCCTTGGGTGATGCTACGCATTTCTGTTTGGTCTTTCAGAGCCTTTAAAAGGCCAGCTTGCCCCAAATCCAGGGGTACCACCTTAGCTCACTCAACCTCCTGCCCACAGTGTCATCAAAAAGAAAGAGATCATTTCTTCAGGTCTCCCCAGTAGAGGCCCTCACACTGGCACAAAGGAACGTGGTGTGATGGTGACTGAGCGGGTCATTACCGGTTTCCCAGTCAAGTTCCCCCTCAGCTGGGTCTTACTGACCCTCGGGTCAAATCTCTCCATCTTGGGTTCAAACAGCACTGAAGAAAGTGCACTTTCTCCAGCAGGCTGTGACAGACCAGGAGGAAGGGAGGACCGAAGGAGGCGCCTGTGGGAAGTCTGTCCCACCAGCAACCTCGTGTGGCTTACCTGCTACACTGAACTTTTAGTCAACTACAAGAATGGGGGCAGCAAGTCCTCCGACCTCCCTGGGCAGCTTTTTTGGGGAGGAGACATAACCCAACAGCAGGCAGCATTTAAAAAGGACAAACCCACATGCTGCGGACTCTGCATCATGGAGTCCATGAGCGGAAGATGATGGGGATGAGAAAGGTGGGCAGAAGTTCCAGAACATCCATAGGGTACGGGCATAGAGGAGGGAGGAGCCAGGCCACAGGTGTCAAAGCTGCCCTGCCTGCTTTAGCTGGATGCAGATGGCTGCAGATGGAGATGCTCTTAGCACCTCCCGACAAGCTGGCCTTTGGTGCTCCTGCTCTTATGGAGGGTCATGCAGTCCTGGGTGTTGAAGACTTGTGCTAGGTCAAGAAAAAGTGGTAGACATTTTTTCTTCTTCCTCATAAAAAAAAATAAGATGAGCAGCTAAGAGGGGTGAATAGAGCTGGAATCAATGGAGAACCGTTTCAGAAGCAGAGGCAAAGAACCCAGCCATTTGCCAAAGTAACTCAAAATAATGGGATACATATTGAATGAGAGAAGACATTTGGGATCATATCTGATAGGGGGCTAATATCCAAAATATATAAAGAACTCATATAACTCAATAGTAAATAGACAAATACAAATCCCCCCCAAAAAAATTCCGATTAAAAAAGGGGAGGAGGATCTGAATAGACATTTTCCCAAAGAAGACATGCAGATGGCCACACAAGTACAGGCACTCGACATCATCCATGATTAGGGAAATGCAAATCAAAACCACCATGAGATATCACTTCACACCTGTTAGAATGGCTATTATCAAAAAATGAGAAATAACCAAGTGTTGGCAAGGATATGAGGAAAAGGGGACCCTTGCTCACTGTTGGTAGGAATGTAAATTGATGCAGCCACCATGGAAAACAGTAGGCAGGTTACTCAAAAACTAAAACTAGACCTGCCATATGATCCAGCAATTCCACTTTGGGGTATTTATCCAAAGAAAACAAAAACACTAACTCAAAAAGACATAGGCACCCCTATGTTTACTGCAGCATTATTTACAATAGTCAAGACATGGAAATAGGCTAAGTGTCCACTGAAGAATGAACGAATAAAGAAAATGTGATTTTATATATAAATACACACACACATATGCACACATGCTGGAATATTATTTAGCCATAAAAAAGAATAAAAGCTTGCCATTTGCAACAACATGGACGAACCTCAAGGGCATTATGCTAAGTGAAATAGAGTCAAAATAGAGAAAGACGAATACCATATGATCTCATGCATAGAATCTAAAAAACAAACAAACAAACAAAAAAAAAAACCCAAAACAAATGAAGAAGCCAAGCTCACAGACCCAGAGAGCAGAGCAGTAATTACATAAGTCAGTCATGCGAGTTTCTGTCTGACATGGTGACTATGGTTAATAATGACACATTCACAGTTAAAAGTTGCCAACAGAGTAAATCTTAGATGTTCTCACCAGAAGAAAAACATGTGTAAGTACCGTGTGGTGACAAATGTCAACTACACTTATTGTGGTGATTATTTCACAATATATAAAAACACTGAATCATTACACTGGACACAAATATAATGTTAGATGGCCATTCTACCTAAATTTTTTAAAAAGAATTTGACTTAGGGAAGTTGTCAAAATGTCAAACATTTTGAACACTTGACTAAACAGGATCACAGATCAACGTGAAATAACAACAACCTACTTAGTCAAAGTGACAAGGGAAGAATTTAAAGCGAATACAGGTTACATTTATGAACAAAACCAAGCTCTGTTAATACTGAGAGGACTGGGCTTTCTTAAGTAATCAAAGACCTGGCAGACACGATGTGAAGTGCAGTAAATTATTTTAGTTAACTCACAAAACTTTGCTTTCCAAGTAGATAACCCAAAAGGTGTAAAAAAAAAAAAAAAAAATCACCATCTCTTATCAAGAGCAGACAGATAGTCCAAGAAAACACTGTCTTTTAACAGAGAGAAACCAAATTCTAATTTCCTTCTGTGTACTTTTGATATTAAAGCTTTAAAAAACTTGAATAGATCCATTCCAATCTTAGTCAGCTCGAGCACATAGAATTCCTTTCCCAAGATTCCTTCCCCACAAACCTCAACAAAGTTTTTTATATTCATTCAGGTTTTGCCTTACATTTTTCCCCCTCTTTCTCATTCTGGGCCAAAAATTTTAGTTTAGGACAAAATCACTCTCTTTTACCCTTAATAAAAATACCCCCACATATCTTAGAACTCTTCTTACCAAAAGAAGAGTAGTTTAGTTTTTTTAGTAGTTTAGTTGCCTATATTAATTAGAATTCTTACCCCTTAGGATCCTTAATTCTTAGTAAAAAACAAGAAGTAAGCAATCGTAAAATGTCTGTTACACCAGCATTCTATGGATTGACAAATTTATAAATATATTTCATAATTTATAGAAGTATGTTTTTCCTCAGAGTTCATTTCTCAATGTGGCACAAAACATGTTTACTAATAGACCCAAATACCCAAATAGCCAAAATCAATAAAACTTATGTTCAATAATTAATGTGTCAGTATTTTATCTTATTTTGAGATGATCTAGATATTAAATGAATATTCAGTATAAATTATTTCAGTACTGCTTTAAGGTTTCAAGTTCCCAAAAGATTTTAGGCAATATTTTTCAACAAGCATACTATAAAGCATAATTATTTTTGAAAAGTTCATTTATAAATTTTTATCTTACATCTGCTTACTTGTTTTTAACAATTATGTTCAGATTACTCATGAAAATTCATAAGACATTAAACAACCTTCATCTTAAGTTATCTTTTTTGCTGACAAATTCTATACCAGAGATCAAATGAGTTTATTTGACTTTTAAGAACCCTAAGTCAAATAAAAATATTATATTTAATTCTAATAACTCCAAAGACACGCCTGTTTTAATTAAACCAACAATCTTAAACTAGCTTTTACAAACTGAAGATCATCCTACATCATGCGAGCCTGAAATACACGGGGGTTAGTTTCCATGTTTCTGAGAGTACACTGGTTTATAGAAATACTTGATTTTCTTTAAGCCAATAAAATAGAGCTTATTTACAAATTAATTTTGGAGGTAGAAAAAAATTCACACATTCACAACACACATTCACAGACATTCAAAAACAGACAGACAGGTGCAAACAAATCTTACAGCTTTTGCTTTAAAATGGTAGCCAAGAGATGGGGTCATAATGCAAAACTTACTAGTTTTGCAATAACAGCTGGATCGCAGCTGTTTTTCTGGCAGGTGGAATAAGTTAAGGTTACCTTCTCAGGCAGCTTAAATGTTTTACTAATATTTGTAAAGAAGACTTATTAAGATTTTCATTCACCTAGTACCCAAATAGCCTTTTTTGTTTTTTTAATTTTTTTAGCTTCTTATAAGAATGATCTTAGAGACCGGGCGGAATGTTTACACGTTCAAAGGCACGTTCAAAGAATGCAAGTTCCCCCTGGAAGTGATTTTGTTTCCTAAGGCCAGGATTTTTTTTTTACAATACCTACGAGCCTTTTGAGAACAGGAGAGGTCTGGGGGATTGGTAAAAAGGACAGGTGGGCCTTTCCTGTTCTCGAAAACTCCACTTGTAAGGCAAGTTGTACAGCTGTCCTCAACTTGTGGGTCTGTCGTTTGTCATTCCTCCCAGAACTGGATTGCAACCTGAATGATATCAAGGTGCTGACCGCCCCCCCCCATCCACCTGTATTATTTTCAATTCAGTTCTTTATATCAGGGAGAAGATCCTCCACTAAGATGGAAATCAAAATACTCCTCTGTTCTAGATTTAGAGCATTTGTCATTGGAGTGGTTTTCTTTGCCTCTAGGCACATAGTTTGATACAGCTTAGATGAGAAGGCCTAAAAAAAGGTTTCTATCGGGCTCTGAATATCAGCTCTCAATTTGCCCAACTTCTGACCATAGATTGACTTTTAAGAAGTCCTTCGAAATATCTTATCAGGTTTCAGAGGTTTCAGCCAGACGAACAGTAAACATTCCTCTCAGTATTGAATGACTCCATGAATGTAAGAGGCGTCCCTAAGAGGGTGCAAAAGAAACCACCCTCCCGAGATCTGGAGCCATACCCAAAGACAGCCAAAAGACAGACAGACAATTTCCCCAAGAGCTGGTAACAGCCGGTAGGGCCCCAGTTGCAAATGCAGTGCAACCCACATTTTTGTTTGGCAATATCTAGCTTAAAACAGGGTACAACCCACATTGGCCATATTTTGGGGCCCCCAACTTAACAGTTAGGCTGCCTGCACACGCAAGAACCAACCACCTGCACCTGCCTGCCCTAGGTGGGCAGGAAGCCAACCCAGCTTCTCAGGATGCAAAACAAGACTAACAAAATCAACAGCTGTCACTGGGAGAGAAAGGACACCAACCAATCTGGTTTTCCAGAAAACCAGATTCTGGAAAGGAAGGGACGACGTGAAATTTTTTTCAACCAGGCACTGCCGAGAGAGCTGACTCTGGAAGAATTCTCACCCTTCGCCAGCATCTGCCCATTCACCCAGGACCCACATGCAGGCTCCCAAGCAAGTGGGGTTTAAAGTGGAGAGTGTAACCATGGTGTCTCCCAGAATTTGACAAGGTTTTCTATCAATTTCTATTTTAGTTTCCCTTTGGCTGTTTCAGGAAGGAACAGGTAGTGGTTCAGAAGAATCCTTTGAGTCCCATCAACCCTGGGAGGGGCCCAGAGGACCACCCTCCTTCAAGGATAGATGGTGGGGGGTGGGCATCTGAGTTTGTATGGAAGGATGTGACAGAACCTTCCAGGACGGCAAATGAAACACTGATTTCTGGGCCAGTGTCTTATGATGGACCCCCTAGGAGGGTGCAGTGGGGAGGCCCAGGTGCTTTAGGTTTCAGGCCTTGAAGCAGTTGCACTAACTTGGTGGTCTTCCGTTTAGATCCCTGTGGTCTCTTCGGAGGGGAAAGGCAATTCCCGCAGACAACTAACAAAGCAAGTACCCAGGTGAAGGAGAACAAAGGGGAGCTGCAGGAGTCATCTCAGTCTTGGTCTTTTGTTCTGGGTGCCTCCAAGCTGGCCCACCAGTTCTGCATCACTGGCTTCTAAGACTATTAACAATAGATCTACTACTCCTTCCACTAAAACATGTTTTCATTGTGGCACAGCCCCTGATGGCTGTCCACAGTCCAACTGTGCCTACTTCAATTGATGGTCAAAACAGTCTGAATGCCTTGTCTTAATTTATTTTCCCAAGTACTCCAGCAGTTTATGCTGCAGACTGACCTTGTGAACTCCCTAACGGCTGACTCCATTGTGAATTTCCAATACACTGGGTTGGCCAAAAAGTCTGTTTTGCTTTTTCTGTAGATGGCTCTAGGAGTACTTAGTTGTTTTTAACTTCATTCGAAACAATTTTGTTAGATTGTATGGTGATAGTTGTCATATCACTGTGCATTTAAAAAAAAACTTACCAAAATTGGTGATTTTTTGCACAGCCATTTTAATATTAAAGATGGAAGAAAATGGGCAACATTATTGGCATATTATGCTTTATTATTTTATGAAAGGTAAAAATGCAACTGAAAAGCAAAAAAAAAAGATTTGTGCAGTGCATGGAGAAGGTACCGGACTGATCAAACGTGTCAAAAGTGGTTGCAAAGTTTCTTGGTACTAATGACATTTTGGCCAAATAATCCTTTACTGTGGGGCTGCCTTACGCACTGGAAGATGTTAGCAGCACCCTTGGCCTCTACCCACTGGAAGCCAACAGCAGGAGGTAGCCGACATACTCAAAATATCCAAATCAATAAAGTTATTGGTGAAAATGAAAAATGTGTCTTTCAGTTTATGGAAAATACTAAACGGGCTTTTTGGCCAACCCTGGAACATTTCTGGAAATTTTAATAAGCCCTGGAACCCTTCCAGGGCCCCAGAACCTTTCCTGGAAGAATATGTATTTTTTTTATTCTTAATAAAGTTTATTTGGAACAGAGAGCTGCTTGCAAGAGAGCAGAGCTCAAATCCAAGAGCGACTTAACCCAAAGCCCTCAGCTAGGATGAGAACAGTGAATGCCAAAGGTTGAGGGGGCTCCTCACCTGCGCATCTCCTGGTCTGGCGCTGGCCTTTGGCTATCAGCTGCAGATCCCATACCTCGTTGACAGAAACTGTTAAAAATGATTACAGAAAAAAGTGTTTGGGTGATAGAAACAAACTTTAACACTTTATGAAGGGAACAGCCTCCTTTCAGAGAACAGCAAAATGGGGTATAAGGTAAGAAGCTTCTAGAAGCTAAAGAATACAGAACAGGAAGAGAGAAATGGCAAATGTCTTATTGGTGGGGGCTACGCAGTCAACCTGGGTTGCAGAGGCCCTGAGTTGGCTTGGCTTTCAAAGACTGGCTGACCGGATGTACTGAGTTTCTGGTGAGACAGAGCCTTTACTGGGAAGAGATAGTTACTAAGTTTCCATTTGCTGCCTCGCATTCCCCCCAAGGAGCCTTCTGTCTTGGGCCTGGAAACTTACTCCAACAGACCCCATCCTTATTCTTAGACCAGCCTCCCACCCTTTATTTAACTTCCCTTTTTCTTTACAAAAAGTTAGTGTAAGGCAGTGGGCTGGCAGTCCTGTGGACTGGTCTCCTGCTCCCACGGTGTTTGGAGGGAACAGACCCAGGGATGACCCTTCTTCCAGCCTCACCACCCTCTGACCCCCTTTCCAGTCGCAACCTCTGAAACCACCTTCTCTGCCACCCTGGGCCTCCGGGACCAGCCAAGACTGTGTTTTGAGCTTAGCTCCCTGATAGCTGACCTACCATGCCCGCCCCCCTCACTGTTCGCAGGAAGGATTCCCCCGGGGTGGGCTCCCACTGCCACCCTGTCTACCTGAGGGTGCTGCGGGCCCTTCAGGCTCCTTCTCAAACAGCGACGGTGCGGACCAGAGAGCATGGGGCCACTCCTTCGGCGAGTTTGCTGAGGAGAAACGCCAGGGAGCCCAGTGCTACTTGAAGAAGCAAAACCAGCATGGTGGCATCTTCTTCCAAGACGCAGAGAAGCTGTCCCACCCCGAGCGGGGCAAAACCCTGGACCTGACCCTGAGCCAAGCCTACCACAGCCGCGTGGTTCATCTGCCCTCACAGACTCCGAGCGTTCTGGGCAGCGGCTTCCTGGTTGAGCAGGTGAAACTCACCAAGAGGGCGGAGACACCTAACTCGCCTCCAAGGTGGGCGGGTTGGTCGTAGGCCGGGCTCAAGCACCGCTAGGGGCCTCCAGGCGTCCAGGGCCCTTTGAGGGTTTTCTGCACACCCTGGTGTCAGGGCTTCTGTCCGAACCTCTCCTTGCAGCCACTGGGCGACTTTTTTTTTTTTTTTTAATTGATTTGAGAGAGAGGGAGAGAGAGGGAGTGAGAGAGGGAAAGAGAGGGAGGGAGGGAGGAAGCGGGAGAGAGAGGGAGTAACATCGATTTGTCGTTCCACTTATTTTTGCACTCATTGGTTGTTCTTTGTTGTGACGAGGGTTCGAATCTGCAGGCTTGGTGTAATGGAGGGGGACACTCCAACCAATTTGGCTACCCAGCCACTGGGCTGCTTTTAAGCACCCTGGAGCCCTCTCCCATGCAGTGAACCAAATGGAAACAACAGAGCTTTTTGCAAAAGTGGAAAGGGGTAAAAATAAGATTTCCCGCAGTCAGCCTGCTTCACAGGCTGGCCTCATCAAACGAGGGCCACAGTACGGTTATTGTAAATGCTGTTGTCCTATTTTGGAGCCGTTAAGGTTAGGATTAAACTTCAGGGTCATTAATTTAATGGTTTGGGTGGCACTGGGTGGGAGTAAGGACAAGGACACATTTTGGACATTAGAAAGGGCTCATCCAGCATTTCTAGTTTTCTTTCCTATTAAAGAGCAAAATCGTGTCCTGTTCCATTCCTTCTCTTTCTCAGTCCCTACCTAGCCCCCTCAGAGTTGCCAGAGAGGCAGCCCACCAGCTTGTTTACATGAGAAAGGAGCCGCTATTCTTAGCCAGGGAGAGTCAGTTGAGTTGGTCTGACTGCCTGCCTACCTTTCTATCCTTCCCTGGACTTAATTTCTCTGGAGCGTGGTTCTGACATTCAGCCAGGCGGAGGACAAGCACTCTAATGTGTGAAGTAAATTCACCATCCACTTTCCTACCCTCAACAATGGGCTTCTCCCTTGGCTGGGGTGAGAGTGCAGTTCTACTCATGATTTGCCTAGCTTTGGATCAACTGATTTTATTTATTAGGTTTGGGGATGAATTAAGATCTTTATCTTTCAGCAACATGTCAGGATATTCCATGAACCAACTCATCCCTTATGGTTAGACTTGATTTAGGATTACAAAGCATCCACTGGAAAGAATACCAGACAGGTATACGGCAACGAGTACACGCGGAAAGCAGGAGTGAGTGGAAGGGGAAAACAGATTTAAATAAGAACTTAATACTCTCTCCCTGCTCAATGGCTGTGAAAGGGTCCCCTTACTGGGTGCTGAAAGGAATCCATCCTTTCTCCCCACATTCTCTGCAAACTCTTCAACATGAAGGAAGTGAAAGAGGAGACTTGGAAGAGGAAACCGAGGGGAGGCTAATGTAGGAGCCAGTAAGGCAAGGGATGGAAAAGCCTCATGGGAGGAGCAGTATTAAGAAGCCCCCAAGTAGAGTTGGACATTGAGAGAGAAAAGAAAATCAAAGAGTGAGCAAGGAGGACAAGCTGCCGACTACAAGTCCTCAAGATTTCC
>PVKU01006286.1:0-106844 GCA_004027475.1 Anoura caudifer
GAGGTTGGGCGGCAGGAGCGCGCCGGTGCTTGTCCCCGGCCGGCCAGGGTCCTCGTTGTCGCGTGCTGTGCAGTTACACGCACGTTTGGTCACCGATGTCGGTTTCCACCCAGAGGCCTGGTGGGTTGGTGGGTAGATTTGTATGAACGTGTAGTGTGAGTTTTTTGGCGGGGTGATTTCTTAAAAATACCGAGTCTTCCAATTCTTGAACTCGGTATGCCTCTGATTACATCTTTTAAAAATTTCTTGCTGCAGGGTTTTGTAGTTTATGGTTTAGAGGCATTACCCACATTTTTGTTACATTTATTTTGAAGTGTTTTTGATGCTGTTGTAGATAGAATTTCAAAATTGTATTTCGTAGGCGTTTGGTGCTCGATATAAAGCGGGTTTTTGTCTGTTGATCTTGTGTTCCCCGCCTGTGCCGGAGTCACTGACTTGCCCGAATCGCCGTTTTGTAGATGCCGGGCGTGTTGGGCGCCCCGGAGCTGTCTCTGCGGGCTGCAGCGAGACGGGGCGTCCCGCCCCGGACCGCGCGCCTTTGAGCGGGCCAGGGCCTCCCGGGCCGCTGGCCACGAGCGATGGCGTGGGCAGCCTCAGCTTTTTCAAGGTGCTGGGAGGAAGGTGTTCGTCACCTGGCCGTTAAGTCGATTCACCGTTACGTCAGTTGCAGGATTTTCTGAACGCCATTTACCTGGTTAAGGGCGTTCCTTCTATTTTTAGTTGGCTAAAAAGGTTTTTATCGCCAGTGGGTGAATTTTGTCAAATGGTATTTTTATATTGATTGAGGAACTTATATTAATATGACAGTTGTTTTCAAAAGTTTACTGAGGTATTTACATTCCATAATATTCACCTATTTTTAGCGTACAAGTCAGAATTTTAGTGTTTTTGCATAGTCGTTCAACTATAAGAATAGTCTGTCTTTAGAGCACTTCCAGCACCCGCCCCCCCCAAACGGGAGGCCCTACCCGCCTGCAGCGCGCTCCCATTCCCGCCTCCAGCCGCAGCGCTGTGCATCAGCCTTTCCTGCATCTTTTACACAAACGGGGTCTTGCAGCGTCCGGACTTTTAGGTCCGACTTCCGTCATCCAGCGTGATGTGCTTGAGGTTCACTGATCTTCCATCCCATTGCCCAGCAGCATTCCCTCGTGTGGATGTAGCACATTTTGATGACTCCTTCACCAGTATACGGACATTCCAGTTGTTCCCAGTTTTTGGCTTTTAATAATAATGCTTTTATGAACACTTGCCTGTAAGTGTGCATGAACGTATATTTTTAAAGATTCCTAGGTGTGGGATTCTTGGTCATGTGGCAAACGTGCTTAATTTTTTAAGAAGCTGCCAAATTGTCCTCCAGAGTGATTGTGCCATGTCACGTTCTTACTGGCAATGCGACGTTGGTTTATGAGTGTCAGAGCACAACCTGGCACTCTTAGGATAGTTGTGCAATGCATTTTGCATCGTATACGTTGCTAGATTCGGTTTTGTTACCATTTCTAGGGATTCGTGTGCCTGTACTCACGGGAGACTGGTTTGCAGTTGCCTTCTCCTGTGAGGTCCCTGCTGGGTCGTGACAGGGTGGCTGGGAAACGGTGGGGGAGCTCCCTCGGCCTCTCTCACCGATGGGTTTCCCAGAGCTCGCTGGCGAAGGCACCCGAGGCGGCGCTGTTCTTCGTTGGAGGGTTTTTTGATAATAGATGTAACTTTTTAATAAATACAGGCTATTCAGGTTTTCATTCGCCTGCATCCATTTGGAAAATGGTGTTTTGCAAGGGATTTCTGTTTTATCTAAGTAATTGAATTTGTTGGCATAACATTGTTCATAAACATTTCTGTAATATACTTTTATTGCTTATAGGATTTATGGTGATAATCCATTCCAGATATTAATAATTTGTACTTTCCTTTCTCTTTTTCATTTACTTTAGCTAGTGGTTTATCAGTCATTTCAAGGAAACAAATTTGGCTGTGTTAATTCTTTCTCTTTGTTTTTATTTCATTGCTTTCTGCTTTTTATTTTATTTCTTCTACTTGCTTTGTTCTTGTTTTAGCTTCATAAAATGAAATCTTATGTCAGTGAGGACCTTTTCTTTTTCAGCGCTCGATAGTTTTTCTAAGCAATGCTTCAAGCCCATCATTTACAACTGAACAACCAAGATTTATGACAACTGCTTTCAGAGCTGCGTCACCTCCTAGTTTGGGTGTAACCCCTGGTTACGACAGCCTGAGCAGTGTCTGCTGGGCGCAGGTCTTGTGCTGAGGGTGCCCGGTGCGCCTGCAGAGCTGAACCACAGTGGGTGGCATGGGTGGCTCCCTTTCACCCCGTCTGTCGTAGCCATGTTGCATGGAAGACCTGAGTTCTCCGCACTGTGCTAGAATATTACATTTCTCTAAGTGTCTGAGCCCAATTCTTTTAATTTTTATTTTTTAAAATATTTTATTTATTTTTAGAGATGGGAAGGGAAGGTGAAAGAGTGGGAGAGAAACATTGATGTGTGGTTGCCTCTTACTCGTCCCCTACTGGGGACCTGGCCCGCAACCCAGGCCTGTGCCCTGACTGGGAATCGAACTGCTGACCCTCTAGTTCGCAGTCTGGCACTCAATCCACTGAGTCACACCAGCCAGGGTGAGCCCAATTTTGATAATGATTCTTTTGAAAAGATAAGTAAAAATGAGGAAAGGTCACATGATTAAAGTTATGAAAAAAAGGGTGAAGGAAGTTTGATGACTTACCTGAAATAATTTAAAGGGTTGCCTGTATTAACTTCAGTGATGTCAAAGGTTTATATCAATCATTTATTATTTAATGAAGGTATGAGAAAAAAACTATACCTTTCAACTGGAGAAATATATTTCAGATAAAAGGAAACACATTTTGAAGGTTAAGAGTGAGAAAGACACATGCATATTCTAGGAAGGAAAGATGTTGACAATCTATCCTTGAAAGACCATTTCAGAAGGAATTAGGAAAATGCTAGTTGGACAAGCCTCTGAGCGATTTCCAGCTCTGATTGTGGACTGCCTGGTCTTATGTAATGCGCTCCCTGGTTTCAGTGTGTCGAGTGCAGTTACTGGCTGCTGTATTTATTGTTGCGTTGTGTGTTTTTCAGTCCCGGAGGGGGTGTGCGTGTCCGTGTGGGTCACTTCATGTGCATAAGTGTGTGAACGTGGCGCTTTGTTTTCCTTCTTTCGTTGTAGTGCTTGGAGTAAGGGGGTTACTTTTTAAGTGAGGTTTGCTTTTTAAAAGTGAGATTTGATCTTATATGAAATTTAAGATAAAACTTATTTTACCTGAACTCTGTAAAACTTCGCAGGACTTGTTATTCTCCTTAGAGAGTCAGCGGAGAGGAGCCCTTACCTTTGGGTCTTCGTCCCAAAGGGGTCCTGAAGAGGGGCCTCTGCCGAATGGTGCCGGTGCCAGGGAACAGACTCGGCTCTGAGGCCAGTGTGGGCCCCACGCTTTCTCATCAGACACTTTCCTACTTTAAAAATAGGTTCCCTTAAGGAAAAACTCAGGGTATGGGGAAGTAATGGTCACTCATAATGCTGTCGTTGAGAGTATTTATAACTTGGTGTAGAGGGTTTTTGTTTTGCTTTTTTCTTTTTTGCCTTGGATGGCATTAGGGCCGAATGAAAGGCAGCGACGCCCACATTGGTACCCCCTCGGGCCGTTGTGGTCGTCGTGTTGTGGATGGAGGTGGAAGGCCTCCACCTCGTACCCCCAGGAAGGGAGCAAGATATGCTGCAGTCTTAACCTTTAGTTACACAGACCATGGCCATACTTGGAAAGAGGGTCTTTACAGAGGTACTCACGTTAAAATGCGGTCGTGGGTTGGACCCTGATCCCGTGTGACTGGCCCTGTCCAAAGGGGAGATGTGGACACTGAGGTGCGTCACGGGAAGATGATGTGCAGAGACACAGGGAGAAGATGCCAGGCCACACAGCAGAGGAGACCCCGGGACAGGTCCTTCCCGCTGACCCTCCCGAGGGCCGCCTTGCGAGCCCTCGCCTTCTCGCTGCTCGCTGTTGCCTGGGTAGAAACGATGTTTGCAAGGCGCAAATGGAGATGCTTTGGATGGGAAAGTATCCCTGTGGAAACAACATGGTGTACCGTATGGAACCGGGGAGGCGGCGTTCAGTGTTAGGCCTGTCTTCAGCCGAATGGTGGTTTTATGTTCTTGGAGTCTCACGTACGTGAACTGGTGGTCCCATGCGCCACACCTCTTTACCCATTCATCTGTGGGTGGGCACACCTCCGTTTCTCCCGTGTCTTGGCTGTTACGAGTAACGCTGCAATGAACCGAGGAGTGCTTCTGCCTTTTCTAGTCCATGCTTTTGATTCTTCGGGTAAATACGCAGAAGTGCAGTCACTGGGGCGTAAGGCAGTTCCATTTTTAGTTTTCTGAGGACCCTCCGTACTGTTTCCCACAGCGGCCGTGCCAATTTTCAGTCCCACCCACAGTGCAGGAGGTTCTCTTTCCTCCACATCCTCGCCAGCACATCTTACATGCTGACTTTTTGGTGATAGCCATTCTGACAGGTGTGAGGTAGTATCTTGTTGTGGTTTTGATTTGCACAACCTGCTAAATGGGAGAAGATACTCACAAATGATATATCAGGTAAGAGATTAACATCTGAAAATAAGTAAAGAACTCATACAACTCTGTGTTGAAAAAAATAACAGCAAAACAACTCACAGTCTGATTGAAAAATTGGGCCAAAATTTCTCCAAATAACACAGACAGTAATTTTTATACTTTTAAAGGGTAAGTAAAAGTATTTCATGTAGAAGTGGGGAATAAATATTTTCCTGGTCTTGGAATGAGAGTTTCAGAAGCATTAGCCACAGTAGTAACAGTATATGTTATAAGTTATAATACAGGTTAACAAGGCTGTCAGAAAGTGTAAGCCCATTCTGCATTGTGCACTGTGACTATTTTTACTGCTTCTGGCAGTGAAACCAGAGAGCCATAACCCGAACTCTTTTGTAATTAAATAATATATCTGAAAGGTCGTTGTTCTTTTTAACTGTGAAAGACGGAACCTTAGGCTTCACATAACAGAGCCTGATTGTTAGAATCACACATATTAATTGTTAATTCCTTTGAAAGCATACTATTTATTGTCTTGCAGCTGAGCCCATCTCTGTTACTTACACATTTCATAATGGTTCTTGGTTACACCAGATTCCGCTAGAGCCTTAGAACTCATTTAGGAAAGTAGTCTAAAGTATTCTTCATTATTCTTCCTCTTTATTGTATACTGTCTTGACTAAAGTGTTACACAAGTTTACTCAAGACTCATAGGCTGAAATCTTGGTATCTGCTTCTCTTATTTCAGTTAGTATGTGTCCATGTGGTGGTGTTTCAGACCTGTTTGTTTCTCTGTGTGTGTTAGTGACCCTGCTCTGCGAGGTTCAGCCGAGGTTCGTAGCAGCTGAGTGTGTGACAGTGAGTAAGTAAGCACTTCTTTGGTGAGACTGGCGTGGCGAAAATGGTGTTGGAGTTGTTTGTCGTAGATCTACGCACCAACCTCAACCGAATGCTGACTACATGCCCCACTTTGTTCCTGGGTGCTGATAAGCCAGTCGCTGTACCCTGTTCCGGAGGAACTTCTGTTCCCCTACCATTGAGGACGTGCTGGGGCTCAGGCAAGGTGTTCGCTGCAAGGGACTGGCACGGCTGGGATCTGAGTCCAGAGAGGCTGGATTTAGAGCCAGATTCGAGCCACTCTCGTAGCGGGGATCATTAGTAAGCCAGATCCAGCAAGAGCAGTTGAAGTTGTTTCTGTAGAAGTAAAACCAGCCTTTAACCAGGGAGGATGTCTAGGTCGTTTAAAGGTCAGAGGTTAATGGAAGGCCTAGCTTCTTACAAAGGTGAATTTTGGAGCTGTTACAACAGAAAAATGTACGTAGGGTATAGTATATTAAAATTTGAGAGTATTTTGCTTTTAAGTTTTAGAAAGCTTTAAAATAATTCTTAAATGGGATTTTATTGCTTGTATGGACGTGTGTGAAGGGAGATTTGCTGGGTGTCGATCTTGGGTCTTCTGCCTACAGGTTTTGGGACCCTTTACAAGTTAATTCAGCTCCTGTGCCTGTGATTACTTACTTGTGAAGGGAAGAAAATACAGCTTCTTCTCATATATCGTAATGAGAATTCAGTTATTTAAAACGTGCGGGGCACTTAGGATGGGTCTGCCTGGCACGTAGGGTTGGGCAGTGGCGTCGTTACTGCTGCTGTGCTTTCCTATCGCACATGCCGCCTTCTGTGCTTGAGGTACCTTGTACGCCAGCGGCACCCTTTCTGGGAATCAGGTAGAGTACACATGCTGCACACATGCACATCTTCATTCTTGGAATTTAGCATTGTTGGCGCTTGGGCTTTTGCTTGTCCATGGAATTGCCCCTACTTCCTACAACAGTGAGTCCTACTCTTTTATAAATAAATAAAATATTTGTTGAATGAATGAACGCATAACTTCAAAATTATTAGACATTTTGCCTCTGGCTATTTTTTCCTCTAAATCTTTCATTCTCTTGACCAAAAAGATATCCAGTGTGTCAGTGCTGCTTTTTAAGAATAGGGATTTAAAGAAGGGGAAGGGCCCTAGTTAAAGAACAAGTATGAATGACCCATGGTCATGAACAACAGGGGCGGGTGGGGCAGGGAAGAGCAGCAGTGGCGGGGGTGGGGGGGTGGGGGGGTGGGGATTGGGACAACTGTAATGGAACACCAGTGAAAGAATGGTACTGTTACTGAACGTAGTGGTTTGTGTGTGGCTGGCCAGTGGAGAACAAGAGCATTGTTGCTGCACATCTTTGAGTTCAGGTGTGTTCGGGAGGCACAGTAGCACTTTGGACTCATTTGGCTACAAGTCAAATATGTTGCTGTTAATCACGTATATATATACGTGAACTGGTGTTCACGTATTTTTCAAAGTGTTACAAGATATTGGGGAGTTCTCTTTTAAACTTACTTTAAACATTGATTCTATCATTTCAACATATATATTTTGTCTTAAAATTTATGCCTACATTTCATCTTCTAGTGAGTATGGCTCTTAAGAGCCAAGTCTCTTTTTTGTAGAAATTTGTCCAGAATCCCGCCACCTGACACCACCCCCCCGCCCCAGAGTCATATGCTCTATTTCCCTCTGTTATTCCAGATTCGAAATCACCTTTTTCTGTTAAAAAATCAAATTTCTCTTTGCAAATTGTGTTCACTTACCTGTAGGGTACTACTTTTTATCTAACTTAGTTTTAGGCTAGAAGACTTGAAGTGTTTTAAAGTAGTTAGGCTTTCTTTCTAGTTGAATGCTTGGTGTTACTGTATTGTGATAAATGCCTCCCGCCTTATTGGTCCTCTCATGTACTTCTGCTCATTTCCAGCTGGTTGGCGGAGAATTTGACCTGGAGATGAACTTCATCATCCAGGACGCGGAGAGCATCACCTGCATGACAGAGCTTCTGGAGCACTGCGACGTCACCTGCCAGGCTGAGGTCTGGAGCATGTTCACCGCCATCCTGCGGAAGAGTGTCCGCAACTTACAGACCAGCACGGAGGTCGGGCTCATCGAGCAGGTGCTGCTGAAGATGAGCGCTGTGGACGATATGATAGCAGGTAGGAGGCCATCCGGCAGGGCGCTGGGAGTGCTTATGCAGGTCTGTGTGCTGCTTCTAACGGTCTTTGGGTAGTGCAGGGGTACCTCGGTACTCATCGGCTTCGGAATTCGTCAGACTCCGACCTGCTCGCCTTTTGATGAGAAAAAGTGTGTCAGCACTTGGCGCTTGCCCAGGTCTCGTTGCATGTACCGTAACCTGTATGAGTTACGACACCGCCCCGCAAGAGAAAACGCTTTGTTGTTCGGTACTCGTCATGAGTTTCAGAAAGAATTAACGACAAGTACCGAGCTACCACTTTATAGATTTGTTGAAGCTACCTTGGTTTAAAATAGATAAATAGAACTATATGAAAAAAATCGCTTTTCTGTTAAGGGGGAACCTGACAAATGGAGGGTGACTTCTTTTGTGTTAGACAATTACTAATTTTGCTTTTCCAGGTTTTAGAAAATCTTAATGACGGATAAGTGAAATAAGTACTGTAAAATCTACCAGAAATGGAAACAGTACTTTCTGTGTAGTATTGAATTAAACTTATGTGTTGTATTTTTGACTTTGTGCTTTTTAAGTTCAGACAGTATGTAAACATTTTTGTTTCTCTTGAAGAGTATATTAAAACCATTTCTGATGGCCTTCAAAGTGGCATCTGTCTACTTGGGGTGAAGCCGCATTGTCCACGTTGGGTCCTGGTGGTTCACCTCAGGAAGAGTCACACTCAGAGTATCTTCTTAATGCGGATGCACTGTGTCCGCTGGTGCTTGTAGCAGTGTCCGATAGGGATTCACTTGTGTGAACTTCGGTGTGCACGTTTTATTGACGGTCGCGCCACCTTTGAACACTTTGGACTTAGCTTGCCTTTATTTATTCATGTGTTTGTTTATGTACATAGCAAACTAGCCACCAGCTCATAGAGTGCATTTTGCAGACTGAGCCACACGTATATATGTAGTGGTGACAGCTGCGTCCCTGGTGAGCATTGCGATGTAGGTAGTGAGCGGGGGATGCCACTGCACAGGTGCCTGTCCTCACATATTTCTCTTACAGAAAGCTTCCTAACTCTTGCATCCTTTGTTCTCAAGAATTAATACTGGTAACACAAAACTTCCACTTTTTATTGTTTTAAGCACTGAGTAAGTGTCAGAAAAAAATCTGTACCTTACTTTGCAGTGGAGAAATTAAAATTCAGATAACATACTAATGAAGCACCAGTAACCACCAAAATACTACTAAGTTTTCACCCTGAGTATTTAGTAATGTGACGGTATCACTAGAAGGTGGAGTAAATTGATAAGAAAATTTCATAGTTTCAGTATTTTTTTTCCTCTCTTAAAAATTGGGTACAGAGAAGAACTATTAAAAAATTAAATTGAGCTGCTTGGTTATGTTACATGTACAATAAATAAGAAATTTTAATAATTGTGTAATTAGATGCAGATCTATAGATTAGATAAAAGTTGGAAAATAGAAATTACATATTTCAAACAAGTATTTATAGTTGAGTGAACCTCTAGGAAATCTCTAAAGATTACCATCAAAACCAATTGATGAAAACTGATTTATATTAACAGAAGGTTTTAAGATGCTTGATTTTTATCCAGAATTTTCTTAGAAACATTACCTTCTGATTAAATATATAGTAATTATGAATATTTTTGTTATTTGAATGATGAAACATTTTATTTCATAAAAGGTCTGTCTCAAAAATGGCATATCCACTGTGACAATTCTATATAGATTGCTTATGTATTGTGACGTTGAGAATTATTCAGTTGTTTATTGATGAAAACAACCAATTAAATTTCTATTCTAAGTACATGATATTTTTAAAGTCTCAAATTCAACTATTAGTCTGTGATATTGGATTATATATATTATATACCAATACCTAATTATTTCAACTTACTCTAATTTAATCTTTTTATTGATAAATTTTTTAGAACATCTGTTCACTGTAATAACTTGCATAGTATCTTTCATTGTTGGGAAGTGTTTTAGGAATCGAGAAAATAAGGTAAAAATATTTAGATGTTTAATTTCTTGCAAAAAAAGAAGTGACGGAGGTATGACTCACAAGGTGCAGAGACGAGAAAGTGACCAGGGACAGGGGTTAGAAGCACGCGTTTTTTCTTACTTGGTGAGCTGGTTGGCTCTCACATGTGCACACACACGTGAGCGCACTGGGCATCACTGGTAGCGTGTTGACAGGGTGTTCTGTTTAGAGACTCTTGGGTGAGAGGGGGGTGTCTGGGGCCACACTGCCTGACTTTGCCGCTGACTGAGTCGAGTGTGCTCGCCGGAAATGGTGAGAAGTTGCCTCTGCCTCCCTTGCTCCGTTGTAGGGGCAGGGCAGTGCTTCCCGCCCAGGCTTGTTAGGGGCATTTGTGATGCTCACACATGCCAGGCAAGGAGCATGTGCTCAAAATTGTTACTAATGTGTCAAGAAATATTTCAGAGACATTTTGTAAAAGAAAATATGGCCAACTGTCATGTTTTCCTGTGAAAACAGCTAACTTAGAATGTTAAGTCATCGCACCTGAGCATATTTTGGCCTACCTTTCCCTGTGCGCAGCACTGTGTGTGGGTAGGTGTTCTGAGGACTTACAAACGTCTGTTTTATGCGTTTGCTAAGAAAACTTAATGGGAATGTTATACCTGGTGCAGAAAAATTCTGAAACTTATA
Source organism: Anoura caudifer (assembly GCA_004027475.1). Taxonomy (NCBI): domain Eukaryota; kingdom Metazoa; phylum Chordata; class Mammalia; order Chiroptera; family Phyllostomidae; genus Anoura; species Anoura caudifer. The sequence continues at coordinate 10,303 of PVKU01006286.1, forward strand.
TATACTTTTTTGGTTTTCTGATGACTTCACAATTAATCGGAATAACTATTCATGAAGATGTTTAGCTATGTATTTTATGTGTATGTTGAAATTAAACTTGATAACATCCATTCTTTTAAAAAGTCTATTATCTTGACAGATGGCAGCTTATGACTAGAGTTCAGAATAACTTTATTTTCCTTTGAAGATCTTCTAGTTGATATGTTGGGGGTTCTTGCCAGCTACAGCATCACTGTCAAGGAGCTGAAGCTTCTGTTCAGCATGCTGCGAGGGGAAAGCGGAGTCTGGGTAAGCTGTGGTCGGGGGGCTCAGTCTCTGCGCATGCATACTTAACGTTCGACAGCTTGTCTCCAGGGAGCCCTGCACTTGAGTTGGTAATGGAAATTGTTCCTCTTAAAGAGTTATGTAAATCCTTTAAAATTAGTTTCCTCCCTAGTTAGAAAGATAGTCCAGTGGCTCATGCGATTTGGTAGGCGTTTTTGCTAAGCCTGTACCAGTGGCATTTCTTTTTCTGTTTTCCTCAGCCGAGACATGCAGTAAAGTTGCTGTCAGTTCTGAATCAGATGCCACAGAGACATGGTCCTGACACCTTTTTCAATTTTCCTGGCTGCAGTGCTGCGGTGAGTTTAAAGCACACCTGCGTCTTGGGGTGTGTGTGTAAGTCAGCTCTGTTAAAGTGTAATGTGCACAGTGAAGTTCACTGATCTAAGTATAATGTGATGAGTTTTGAGTAGTGCGGTAACCTGAACCATGACCTTGATTGAGAACAATTCTTTTATTCCCCTGGGTTCCCTGTTTGTTTTTGAAGCGGATCCCCTTTCCCCAGCCTCTGATTGATTTTGTGGTTAACTTTGCTTTTTCTAGGATTTCATATGAAAATCACACGTTATGCGGTCTTTTTGTCAGGCATCTTTCATTTACCATATGCTTTTGAAATTGCTCATGTTGTAGCTTACCAGTCATTTATTCATGTCCTTTTTATTCTTTGTAGTGTCGCACTTACCAGGTGTACCCCAGCTTATTTACCTGTTGACTAGTTGATGGGTATTTGAGTTACAGTTTTTGGTGGTTGTCAGCACCGCTGCCTGAATCACGTTTGAATGTAGGCCTGTGGGCATGCTCTCCTGTCTCTTGAGTAAGCGCCTAAGAGGGGGCGCGCCGGTTGTTGGTGTCTTTCATTTCCTGAGAGCAGGCAGGGTGCTTCCCACAGTGAGACCCCCTGCCTCCCCATCAGCAGAGGCGAGAGTTCTGGGAGCTGTGTGGCCCTGCACCGTCTCCCCACTGAATCTGAGTCCTCTGAGTGCCGACGCAGCGGCGCCTCCTGGGGTTTTAGAGGTGTATTGCTTCATGACGCATGTGCTGAGTGTCTTCTCCTGTGTTCCTGGGCTGTGCTATATCCTTTGTGCTGCTTGTGTTCAAATCTTCTGTTTATTTTTTCAAAGGGTTGTCTATTATTGTAAGAATTAATTGTATATTTGGGGTAGAAGTTTGTCAGCTGTGTATTTGCCGAATAATTTCTCTCAATCTGTAGCATGTCTTTTTATTTTCTTAACACGTTTCTTTTATTCATTTATTTACTTATTTATATTTTTAGTACATTTATTGGGGTGACACTGGTTACTGGGATCATATAAGCTTCAGGTGTTAGCAACTGATACTTTTGTATCTTTTCTTACTGCCTTGTAGGCAATTGCATTGCCTCCCATTGCAAAGTGGCCTTATCAGAATGGCTTCACCCTGAACACTTGGTTTCGTATGGATCCGTTAAATAACATTAATGTTGATAAGGATAAACCTTACCTTTATTGGTAAGTAATATGTTTAATTTTAGTACTTCTAAGTATTTCAATTTTGTAAATATTTAGCACAACATCAAAACAACATATTAAGTTAAATGTGACATTAATGTATGTGTTAAAAATATATGTTAAGTTCTTAAAGATACTGTTAAGCCCATTAAATTTATCTGTTTTGTGCTCACTGGTCTTGCCCCAGTCACAGAGTTTCAGAGTCAGGGTGCAGACCTCCTCCATGCTACCCGCCTGCCAGTCAGGGCAGCCTGGGTGCCTCGTGAGGAGGCGGCTTCCAGCCAAGGAGGAAGAGCCCCTCCTGCCTGGTTCCATGTGCTTGGCCTCTTTGCTCTCATTGTTCTGTGAGAATAATCAGGATGTGCTTTACAGCATCAACAGCACTAGCCATGTCAGAACTACGACAGCAATAAGAAAGGTATAATCTGGAAGATGAACTCTTGGCAGGTAGCTAACAGAACGGCTGCTCCACCGGGCGATGGGGTGACCTGCAAGGACCGAGAGCTTGGGGGTCGTAGTTCACCAGCCGCGCGCTGTGGTGCCATCAGCCTCGCCCCGATGGTGCCGCAGAACAGGCATCGTGAGTGCTCGCAAGCGCTGACCCCCTCACCCCTGCGGGCTCTGTGCCTAGAGCCTAAGGCTGCCTCCACTGCGTCCGTCCCTCCTGAGCTTCGGCGTCTTCGGCTGTAAGAGGAGGATAGCAGGAGCACCTGTCACATAGGCTTTGATGCCAGAATAATACTGAAAGTGCCTCTCCTACGATGACTGGCTCTGAGATGGGGAAACGTGCTCTACTGGTAGCTTGTGAGTTCTGCTACAGAACTTCACACATCTGGACTTCAAACATGGGTGGGGGTGGACTTCCAAGATGGTCATTTTGGGAAGGCGTGCGCTTACTATTTCAGTAATACTACCATTTTCAGGACATATGCATTTTTTTTTACATAGGGATTGAACGCACAGCTAGGAAGACTGCTCCTCTAGAAGAAAATAACTATTTCATAGTCACATACGTTTTTTGACTAAAAATAAAAATGTACTCTTGGTTGATTACCCATTATTTTTCAGAGTTGGCTGTGACATTCTTTTAAATTTATAAGTTATTTTCAAAGACACAGTAGAACTAGGGAACAAGCTGTCTTTGAAAACATTGACTGTGTTAATGACTTTGGTATTTGCTAATTCCAGATGGTCCTTAAAGGCCGATGTAAGCAACTTGGTAGGGTTTCATGGGCCATTGATAGTTTTTATGTATTTGTGATAGTTTAAGCTGGAATTTTAAACGGTTCTGTTGTCTTCTTTTTTTCTTTTTAAATTCTTTCTTTTACTTTTCTAAACCTTTTATGTTTAGTCTTTATTTGGTACATGTAATAGCCCTGTACTCTGCAGAGAAAGAAGTCTTATTTTTTGTAATGTTTTGTTACTTGTGTAATAAGCTTTCAATACACATTTTGTTTGTGTGTATCAGTGCATCACACTGCGCTTGGTTTCTTTTGTAGTTTCCGTACCAGCAAGGGAGTCGGCTACTCTGCCCATTTTGTTGGGAACTGTCTGATTGTCACGTCACTGAAGTCCAAAGGAAAAGGCTTTCAGCACTGCGTCAAGTACGACTTTCAGCCGCGCAAGGTAGGCACAGTGAGCATCCCTCCTGACAGTGAGGCGGTCTGCGTCCCGGCCCTCTCCAGGCTCGCCTGTCCTGCCCCCTGTGCCGCCTTCCTTCACCGGCCTTCCCCTGGCTGTGGCTTCTTTCTGGGACACTTGGCTGCACCCCCTTTCTGCTTCCTGCCTGATGTCTGATACCTGATCTGTGACGCAGAACCCCCGGGTTCCGACCTCGCGCAGGTGCTCTCGCCTTCCTGTCCAACCTCTGTCTTTCCAGTGACGTTTCCAGTGGTTTCTCCTTGCCTGCAGTCAGTTGGGGTCCGAGACTATTAAACGGGGAGCTCCAGACATAAAGAGCTCAGGCACCACGTCGTGCAGGGTGACTGGGCCACGTGCCCTGTTGCTTTGCGTGGCCTCTGTGCCATGTGAGCGGCCATCCGGTCCCCTCAGGCTGCCCTGCTAGGTTGGCAGATCAGGCCGCGTTCACAGGCCATTTACTAGCATGTGCTGTGTTAGTGTTGTGTTGTGTTATGAGTTGCTGCGTTAATCTCTCGCTGCGTCTGATTTGTAAATGAAACTTTATCCCAGGTGTGCATGCAGGAAAACCATAGATCGGACAAAGCACATACGTAGAGGGCCCGTCCGACGCCAGGCATCAGGCATTTCTGGAGTCTTGGAACGCACCCCTGTTGGAGGAGGGGTGCCCTGTCCAGTGGTCCGTCACTGAGTACCAGAGCTGCTGGTGTGGGTGGGGGGGCTGTGGCCACGGGTGGCCAACACCCCGCCCTCTCCCCTCTTTTGGTGTCAAGTTTGTGCTTCGGAGGTGTTTGGTTGTGTGTGTTGTGCAGTGTGTACTTATAGATAATGAGCTTTTTCATAATGCAGATGTTAAACTTCCAGATTTGGTGACATAGAGACTTGGGGAGACTGAGCTAGTCCTGGTAGCCCACGTGTCATGCCCTGCGGTGGAGGGGTTCACTGATTCTGCCTCGCTGGTAGTGATGGCTTTGAGGAGAGGGATGTTGCCCTGCTGTTGACCCTCTGGCCGTGAAATACACCTTTGCTTCATGTCCACAAGAACGTGGCTGCTCAGAGACCAGGGAGAAACATGTTTAAAAGCTTTCTCCAGAGCCCGAGAATAACGAGAAAATGCAGAGAAGTGTGCAACTGTATGGTCAGACTTACAAGCTCCAGTTCACTCATCGTCAGCTGGGGTCTTAAAGAGAGGTGTTTCGGCCTGTTTCCCAGACTCTGCCTTCGTGTCTGCGGCCAACCTGGGGAAAGTCCCGAGTCCACAGAAACAGGGGGCGGAAGGGCAGGAGCCCCCTTCCTCCCTCGTTCCTCCGTGTCTGAGGCCGGCCCTCATCCAGGCTCTGAGCCTGTCTCAGAGACACGGCAGTGAGGCACGCCACCTTGTCCCCGGCATCCTCTGCATCTGGTCCCCAAGCAGGTGCATCCGTCAGAGCAACCATGAGGCGTGTGTCGGGCCCATGCGGGGTGGAGGAGTGTCTGCGTTGCTTCCTCTTTCTTGTTTTTTATGGTCCCGTGTCTGTTTTGCCATATAATGAAGAAAATATTATTTTGCATGGGGTTTGAATGAGTCTTGCTTTAGGTTTAAGGGGGTGATAATACTTTCTATTAAAGGATGTCAATTAACAGTTATTTATTACTATATACATGGATTATAGCTCACACAGCAGTATTCTCAGTTACCGTGTACATTAGCAGGGGCGTTATTTTTTTCCTGATCCGAATCCCAGGTGTTTTATGAGCCTCATCACTTACCCTCCAGAAGTTCTGACTCATCAGGCCTGGGATGAGACCCAGGCAGGGTTTGCCAGATGTGCCAGACTATTTCAAATTTCAGTGGGAGCTTGTTAGAAATACAGGTTTATTTCTAATAAATTACAGTTTTCATGTTAGGGTTATATGTTTAAACAAATACTGTAGGTGATTTTTATTATCAGACAAGTTTAGAAAACTGGCTTAAAGAGTATAAATAAAAAGCATTAGAGTGAAGGTAACCAAATAAAATTGTCATTAAGTCAAAGGCACCTTAACCCATTTGTTCTCTCTAATCTTTACACAATTTTTTAAATAAGAAATACATTCCCATTTGTAAAAGCTCTGTGTATTCTGAGGAGCCTTGGTAGGAGAACTGGGGGTGATTTGGGTTTTAGAAAGCCTTCTGCAAAGATTCTTACACACCTTGGAAATCCTAAGTATTTGATTATACTGCTGCATTATTCAAGATAAATTTATTCTTTTGGTTTTTCCTTTAGTTTTCCAGAAGATGCACTAGCTTAGTTGTTATTCTGTCTAATAAGGAGTTTAACTAGCCTTTCAAAAAAGAAACCTTTATATTACAACTACTGAATATTACTTTCCTAGCTATTCCACTTACCAGATGTTAGGCCTGTGAAAATGGATACAAGCCGTTAGCATATTACCTGATGTACAGTAAGTGTTCAGTACGTGTTAGCTGCTATTGATATTTGTATAAGTATGTTATATTTTCCTTATGAATTCTTCATATAGGGCTGTTTTTTGTTATTCCTGGTGGCGTCCTTATTTTATAGATCTACTTTTGGGTCTTACACTAAGTGCAGACCTGAGTGTGTACGTAGTCTCCAAGGTTACTTCTGTTTTGTTTAGTCAAAACTGCCAGGTCAAAAGCTGTGGTACATCCGCACAGTGGAATACTACTCAGCCATACAAAGGAAGGGCATTTTATAGTTTACCACGGCATGGTTGAGCCTGGAGATTATCATGCTAAGTGAAATAAGCCAGTCAGAGAGAGACAAGTACCCTGTGATCTCACTCATGTGGAGTCTCATGAGCAAACTGAACCGACAAAGTAAAATCAGACTTGTGAATAGAGATCAGACCGACAGATCTCAGAGGCAATGGGGGTTGAGGGGCTGGGTGAAAAAGGTGAAGGGATCAAGTAAAAAGAAACCTTGTGGACACAGACAACAGCGTGGTCATTACAGAGGGAGAGGGGTGGGGGCGGGGCAGGTAGGAGAAGGTGAAGGGGGGTAAATGGTGGCGGGAGGAGACTTGGCTTGGGGGGTGCACACAGTACAATATACAGACGATGTGTTATGTAGATTGTGCACCTGAAACCTGTATAATTTTATTAACCATTGTCCCCCAATGAACTTGATTAAAAAGTGAGTGTGTATATATATATATTTATAGAAAATACAAATGTACATCAAGTCAAAAGCTGGGCTCTTGGGATCGGACAGTTCCCTTGTGTGCTGTCTGGAGTACCAAGGAGGGAAGAGACTGCGGCCGCCGCTTCACTCACTCAGCAGTGCGTTCGAGTGTTCAATTATTTAATTTTTATCATGTTAGTTGTGACTAAAACCAGACTGTTTCTTGGTAACTCCAATCCTGTTTATCTGGCTAATTAACTGGCTAACTGTATTAATTATTGTGAGTTACGATGGCACCCATTTAAGTGAGAAATTAAACACCATCTTAGACCCCCTTTATCTTCGTCAGCACTTCTGGTAGGTTCTGTTACTGCGCCCCCTGTCCCACCCCCTTGCCTGTGAGCGAGGAACGCCTCATCTTCCCTTAGCATCTTGTGATCCTTTTCCCTGAACCTCTCTGTAGTTGTCAGGGTTACCTTCATGCGTATTTGCCTGTCCCACTTCCTCACTCCCACCAGTTATTCCTTAAACTGCAGAGAAAATCATTTACTTTCCCACTGAAAATTCTTCCGTGATCCTACGTTATGCAAAGCGCAAAGGCCGGTTGCTGCAGTTGTCCAGCAGGTCTCTTTAGAACCAGACCTCTGTCTCTCTTTCCCTCTAAACCTGAGCGCCGGGAAGCGTTCCGTCCAGCATCTGCTCTACGGGCCATGTTAAGGGACCTCTGCGTGGAATGGTTTTTTGGCCCTTTATTTACTTAGTAATGGTATTCCTTCGTCAAGTTTTTTTTCTTCTCTAATATTAAATACTTATTTTTAGAGAGAGGGGGAGAGGGAGAAAGGGGGGAGAGAAGCATTGATGTGCGAGAGAGACAGCGATGGGCTGTCTCTCGTGTACACCCTGACTGGGGACCAAACCCACAACGCTGGCACGTGCCCTGACCGGGAATCGGACTGGTGACCTTCCACCTGGCAGGATGATGCCCAACCTGCTGGGCCACGCTGGTTGGGGACAATTGTCCTTTACCTTTAGTCTTAAGTTTTATGTACTGTTTCAGTGAATTCTTCTGTTAATCCTTCCTTTTCCTTTTATCTTTTCTTTCCCTAGTTCTACACTCAATTTGTCGTTAATTTTTTTGCTCCCATATCTATATTTTCGGTGTACTGTATTGTTTTATAATTGTTTTCATGTTTGTTTTCTTCTACTGAAACAACCTTGAGAGTGTGTATGTTATCTTTCTTCATACACTCACAGTCTCGCGTGTATTTGGCAAGAAGTAGGTTCTTAGTAAATTTTTCAACAAGTGAATGACTCTGAGGAGTAAAATAGTGTCAGTTTTAGCAGAGACATTTTTATCATGAGGAAAAGCAGATAAAAAATAGAAATTTCATTAATGGTATCTTACTTAGGGGTACCAAGTATGTATTAGGAGCTGTTCTCCATAGTTTTAATACGCTGTCCATTACGTATAATATTTACAGTCATTACAAAAAGTCGGCATTATTATTATCCCCTTTATTAGGTTCAGAGAGACTGAATAATTTGCCAGAAGTCGTAGGTGTTATGAACTGGGAGCTTCATTTTGAAAGTTCAGTCTGCCCAGTACACTGAATTATCTGGTCATAACAGTAAGAACTCTGAGTGCTTTTTTACATGAGGTGTGTCAATAAGGATAATAATACAGCTAATAGTATTTGTCTTAAAAATGTCTTTCAGTAGCAGAAAACTTCTTTATTTATAGACATTTATTTATATCTAGTCTATTTAGAAATTTTAATTAGTAAAAATTTTACTAAAAATGTAAAGATTGTATCTACTGTGTTGCATTCTGGTTGAAACAGTGCATTCTCAGTGGAGACAATGTAGATAAAATTTGGTTCTTATATATGTAAACATCTGTGAGATTTTTCTTAAATTTATTTGATGCTCAGTTTTAAATTATATCTGTTTGATAAGTTTGTAATATTTAGAAACATGATCTGTTAAATGACTAACTTTAAAGACTCAGTTTGCAAAAACTTAGCATTAAAAATTGCCTGGAATGAAACAGTTAAAAAAAAGACACGTAAAGAAGTTAAGTGGTTTGACCTGATGTAATTTTTTGTAGCTGAGAAACAGTGTTTTAAGTATTACCATATTATTATTTTCTGTGAGTTCAGTTTTTACGTTCTAAGTAAAAATAAATGAAATTGAATTTTGTACTAAGTATTTAGGACACCTTGAAATAACATATTTCAGTGGTTGAGAATTCCTATTGAAGCTCTATACTTTGCTAATATATATGAAATAATTGAATAGTGCTTTTAAGTAATCTGGAGAATAAGGTCTGTACTTTGTATTTTTATGGGTTTTTTAGGAAAACTAGTTAATTCCCCCCCCAAACCATTGAAAGTATACTTGATCAGTTACCTATAAATCATTTGTGTTTTTCTATATTTTAGAGAAAATTTGTATATTTTTTGCTTTAGATTCTTAAATTTAAAGAAACTAAGGTTTGGATCCACAAATTATTATAGAAGTTAAGCCATCCCATATCAAAATAAAAACTAAAAATGCTTTTTGTTGACCCTAGAACCATAAAATGAGAACTCTATGAAACTTATCTTTTATTCTTAATGAGTATTCACACCTTAAGTTTAGAATGTGTAATCATTCCTGGATTTAGTGTTAAATGTTAAAATGTTCCTTTGACACACGTCTGTCTCGACCATGCAGTCCGAAGTAAAGTCTAGGTTATTCTTTCTCACCTGCACGGTTCTCTTCTCCCGGTGGCGCGCATCATGGTTTGTAATTCTGTGTGTGCGTCTGATGTGCGTTTGTTTCAGTGTATCGTGCATTTCAGAAGAGTTGGGACTCTGGTCGGTCCGCTCAGATCTGGGTATTTGCGATGCCTGGCACAATGTAGATGTTACTAAGTGAATGAACACAAGTACTGCATTCCTCCTCCTGTTTCTGGATCTTGTTTTAAGGAAGATGTACCAAGACTTCAGGGGTTCTGGCTCTGTCTCAGTCACAGTTTATTCCTTGTGCATTGCACCTTTCAGCTGATAAATGGGGAAAGGGAGGGGGAAGGGAAGTGGCAGAGGGCGACGGCTACTTCCTCCAAGCATGTTTGCCATGTATTAGGGATGTTAGGGTTGCTTTTTGTACAGTAAAAATGAAACATTACCTCTCGACATCTTTATTTCTTTCCCTTTAAGTGGTACATGATCAGCATTGTCCACATTTACAACCGATGGAGGAACAGCGAGATCCGGTGTTATGTTAATGGACAACTGGTATCCTATGGTGACATGGCTTGGCATGTTAACACAAATGATGTAAGTTGTTTTTAAGATCCGTGTTTTAATGTATTTGAGCATATGAGATAGCACTGTTTATAACATGAATTGAGTAATAAAATAGTTTGTTAGAAGTTTAATAGTTCTACTTTGAAAATTTTTTCTATTAATGGAATATTCAAGTCTGAAATTGACTATAATTGCTACCAGACCTGATTAGTGGCGCAAAAAAGGAAAATTGCTTGGCTAACTTACCAAGTATGAGGTCAAAAACATCATGGCAGTATTCTATTCTTTCTAGAATCTCGGGCATTAAAAAAATATGTCTTTCACCTTATTTGGATCTGCAAGGAAGACCTTAAACAGAATGAATAAATATTGCATTGGCCAAAAAGTTTTTTATACATATATAAAGACCTGGCCTGCAGTCCAGGCATGTGCCCTGACTGGGAATTGAACTGGGAACCCTTCAGTTCATAGGCCGGCACTCAATCCACTGAGCCACACCAGCCAAGGCAGATTATATGTTTTTTTTTTTTTCTTCTGTAAAATAAAACAATCATTTTTCTTTTTTACCGGTAACCTTTATCGATTTGGATATTTTGAGTATGTTGGATATCTCTTGCATGGTATAACATTGATTGTTCTTAATGCCTTGATTTGATTGCTCTCAACTTCAACTGGTCTACCTGACTGCGGAGCACTGTCCAGCGAGAAACCTCCAGCACGAAACTTCATAGACCACTTTTTTAAAAAAAGACTTTATTTATTTAATTTAGGGAGAGGGAGAGAAACATCAGTGCGTGGTTGCCTTGAGCGCAACCACACACCGTATTCTCTGATTCAGATGAGTCTCTGCGTAGAGATACTTAAAGTTCAGCAGAGTTTTTTAAACATCGTTTTACCATTGTAAGTAAGTAACTATAAGCCTTTTTGCCTTTAACTATAAAGTTTGGAAAGTGGTAAAGTGATTATTGAGTAAATGGTTATTGTTTGTGTAGCTTGCCCATATATATAAAATATTTAACAGATTCATTTTTCCCAAAAATCTTTAGCTGGTTTTTACTACTTAAATACTCCATAAAGTCTAAACTGATACTTTCGTCTGTGATTATTGTTATGATAGTGAAGGAAAGCATCCTTAAGTATTTTTGTCATTATAAAATGACACATTTTTTTTTGTGACTTTTTAAAAACAGAGCTATGACAAGTGCTTTCTTGGATCTTCCGAAACTGCTGACGCCAACAGGGTCTTCTGTGGGCAGCTTGGCGCCGTGTACGTGTTCAGTGAAGCCCTCAACCCTGCCCAGATATTCGCCATCCATCAGTTAGGACCTGGCTATAAGGTAGCGGGGGCTGTCTCACCGTGACTGTGTGTAGAGTGTGATGTAGTGTGTAACGTAGTCCTCGGTGGGGTTTGAAAGCCGGGTCTGTGTTTTAGAACTCAGCTTTAATATTTATTTTATTTCAGAGGTGCTTTTATTTTAAACATTATTTACCTTTCATGAACTATTTTTATTTAATATGTTTTCCAATGTGGAAGCCATGGCTTTTCTTGATACAATTTCGAAGTGTTAAATTTTATAAAACCATAATGCTTAATGTGGTATTTCAAATCTCACATTTTAATGAACAAATGCAATGACTTTTTTCCAAATTAGAGGTAACTTGGAAAGAATAAAGATTTAGAAGGAAAATGGTATAAAATATTACATGTGCCTGAAATTATTCATTTTCAGCCTCTGCTTTTGCTTGTACTTTGCAATAGGCAAGGCAGTGGGTATAGAGTGAGGATCCTAATTTCTCAAAACCAGTTATTTAGTATGATTTTATCATATGCTTCCTGCTTTTTAACTTTTAAAACAAAAACTTACTTAAATGGTAAGACATTGCATTCGTATATACAGATTATTTTTTAATGTGCAGAACACCTGGCTAGGAAATATATGAGTTTTATTAAAGTCACGTTGGGAATGGTGAAATACCAAGCTGTTGGGGGATGAAATGGAATTACATAGTGCACATGAAGGTGTTTGTAATGCTGAAGAGGTACATGTTGTGCATGGAAGAGCCGGGGTGTTTTTTACCTCTGATGTTTGGATAACTAGTGTGGAGATTGTGTAATGGGAAAGGATTACTAACATTAAAAACATTTCATCTTTGTGTTTTTGCATTAGTATCTCTGTTTATATTTTTATGTTCCATGTCGGACATAGAAGTGACAGTTTGACTCTGCTCTTCTGAAAATGTATTTGTTTCAGTGATTTTAATAATGAGAAATTGAAAGGCAATGGTGCCGTTGTTTACATGTCAAGGTGCAAGTGCCTGCTGCCATCTTTTTTCTGCCTCGCATCCTTTGTTTTCCTGCCCCTGACAGCGTGTCCGCGCTCGTGCAGGCACTCGCTTGTCTGCGGGCCTCTCCATGTGGCCGGGCCCAAGGCCCGCTGCCGGGGCTGTGCGTGGGGACGTGTCCATGACTGGTGGGTCGCTCTCACCTGCTGCTGCTTTGCCGTGTTGCGTAAACTATGGGAAGTGGCTTCCTTCAAGCATGAACAGAATGATGTCAGAGTGACGGCCAAGCAAGCACAGTATAAATGGAGTTAGGACGTCAAGTACATGGTCTTGGCCGGTGTGGCTCAGCGGGTTGGGCATCGTCCTGCAAAGGGAAAGTTCGCTGGTTTGATGCCGGGTCAGGGCACAGGCCTGGGTGGTGGGTTTGTCCCCGGTTGAGGCACGTGTGAGAGGCAACTGACTGATGTTTCTCAGGCTCTGTGCATCCCTTCCCCTCTCTCTAAGGATAAATAAAATCTTTAAAAAGAAAAGAAAGGCAAGTGAACGTAGCTAGCCAACCTTGCGTCCAGTACTGTTGCCGTGGGGAAATTTCAGAAGCGATGGTTCTTTGTGACCGCAGAGAGGAGCTGGGGCCAGACGCAGTCAGTCATGCCGGCAGACACCCGCCTGGGCCGCTTTGCAAGCTCAGGCATTTCTCACACGCCGCTTTCTCGGTCACGTTCTTCTTGCTCCTCGCACCCTTCTCTGCCGGCCGTGGCAGTGAGTGCCCCCGACCCCGCGTCACGGTGTTCTGCGCGCAGGCACCCGTGTGGCACGGATGGGTTCCGAGCACCCTGACGTAGGCACAGAACACCTCTGTCCAAGCAGAACTTTTAAAGGGAAATGTCTTTAAATTTGGGGCATTGCATGAAAAAGTATGACGTTTTCAAAGTGGCCAGCATTTCAAAGATTCTTTGTTAGTAGAAGCTGACTGTAGATCTATGGGTGCATGTGTATTTTCTCAATTTTAAGTACTAAAAGTACAATTACCATCAGGAAAGATATCTGCAGAAATTTTTGAAATAAAAAGGTCTTTTTTTCTAGAATTGTAGAGAGCGAAGAGAAGGTAGGCAGGCCCGGTTGTGTTATGACTGGAATAGAAGCGGAGGTGGCCCACCCCCCGGGCTCAGTTTCCCGGTGAGATCGGATGGGACGTGTGGTCCCTGCCTGCGAGGATGGGGTGGGGGCTGTGGCGGGCTTGCCCAGGTGTGGAGGACGTAGCAGTTGGCTGAAATTTTATTTAAAGAACATATGAAGCTTAAGTTATTCATTCTTGTGTAATAACAGGATTTATTAATCACTGCGATTGTCACCACTTCTTTAGTGTGTGAGGGACTGAGAGAGAGTATTTTAAACTAGAACATGTATCAAACCGGGTTGTTAACCTCTAGCATGGGAAGTGTGAATCAGTGAGTCAAAAAAGGTTGAAGTTTGGAATTGTGAGGTCAGAGAACATTCTGCATTTTATTTAATTGAGGCAGCGAACTGTCTGATCCGGAGAACTGCCATTCCGTCAGTTGGTTTGCACTGTTGGCGTATGTGAACACTCTCGTTTCGGAGACAAGTGCCATCCACAGCCGCAGGCAGGCAGACACTGTAGCTGCCCGCACCGCTCTCGTCTGGCCTGGCAGAAGCCTGTAATCAGTGGTTTGCAGCCCAGCACAAGTTAGAGAGGCCCTCTAGGTGCTAGTCCGCAAGGAGAGAACTGTTCACCTTTGGCCTGACATGCTTGGTCTGCACAGTGTTTTGGAATGTTTAAATTAATTTATAAGTTAGGTGACTTTATATGAAAATCCTGGTGTTAAGTTTCTCTTGAAAATCTGGGGGAGCTGACAACATGGCATGGGAATTGATCCGAGCTGAGTAGTGGGGTCAGCCATGCACGGGACATGCCGAGCCCTCTCTAGTTTGAAGAAGTCCCCACCTGGCCCCCCACTCCCACGCACGCCTGTTTGCCTCCCGTGGCAGCGCGAGTTTGGAATAGTTGGTTTCCTCTCTCGGTTGGAGCTGCACCGGTTGCACTGTTTTTGGACGTTAAGTTCGGGTCAGGAGACAGTCGGTGGCAGAGCCTAGATTGTGGCCCAGCCCACCTCACTGTCAGTCATTGACGCTGACTCTGAGACCAGGGGCTGGGCCTGCTGCCCTGGCCCTTCCCCCTGCTCTTCAGGTCTCTGACGCTTGGTCTGCATCATCGTCATTTGGAAATTGTGATACTGATACTGTGTGGTTGTTGCCCAGGTGAAATCTCATGTCGGTGTGAGGCTTGCATCTGCAGGCAGACCCTAGCCACCCCTGACCTTTCCTTTCTCATTACAGCTGGGGTGGTTTTGCTACTTTTATCTGGAGTGGTAATGTGTTTCAATGAACTACTTGTTTGGGGTTAACATGGCTGTTATGATACTTGTGTGGAGTGGCAGTGGTATTCAGTATATTGATGCACTTTTTATAGTAAAGCGAAATGTTTTTGCACTACAACATTTTTCGTAGTCAGTGATAGTTTTTTCATGTTCCAGACACTGTGTATGGGTGTGTGTGTACAGTTTTGAAAGTATTACAAAGAAAAATTTATGTTAGGGAGTATTAAAGTGAAATTCATTTTACATTTACCTTATATTTCTTCTAATAAAATCATTTTATAAATAGTCAAAAGCAATGAGAGAAAATAAAGCTCCGAGTGTTCATTAGCATAACAAAATTTAACTCTCATAGAACTGAAGTGAGAATAGCTAAATACTATAACACCACTGATTATTAATGCCTGGAAGGGTCGCAGCAGAGTTTTTATCTTAAATGCTTCTCTTCTTTAAAAACTTTAGAGTTTTATTGTGTGACTGTTAAAATGAGAGTCTAACTTCGTTTTATTTCTCCAGAGCACCTTCAAGTTTAAATCCGAGAGTGATATTCATCTGGCTGAGCATCACAAGCAGGTTCTGTACGATGGGAAGCTTGCCAGCAGCATCGCGTTCACGTACAACGCCAAGGCCACGGATGCGCAGCTCTGCCTGGAGTCCTCGCCCAAGGAGAACGCGTCCATCTTTGTGCACTCCCCGCACGCCCTCATGCTCCAGGTGGGGCCCCACTCGGCTTCCGCGGCCCCGTCCTCGTTCATGGCATCTTCGCTTCACAGATGCGGCACTGCTCACCTCTGAGTCTGCAGCTGCTACTGCTCTGTCTTTGTGGGTTTCTGGTTTTTTGAATGACTTTTTCACCTTCTCTCCTTCTGGGTGCTTTGCCTTGGGCTTGTCTCTGTAGCAAGATATCCATCATTTCTGATATCTTTCATGTTCTCTAGCCTTTGAAATAAAATCACTTGATTAGGTGGACAGGTAGTTGTTAATATGAAAATATACTTTGATTTAAGAACAATTGTATATATCTCACTAACATAAAATTACATGAGTATCTGTTAACCCATTGGTAGTATTTCTTTCTATAAAATACCTCTTGATTTATACCTTACATTTTCAGTGTGAAAATCTAAGATTTCAAATTTCAAATTTTTATTTTATATATGTATCAAAAATTGTATAATTACAGGTTTTTAAAATGTCTACTGTTATTTGATTCTCTTACAAAGTTATGTAGAACAGGAAATAGTGATAATATATTTCAGAAATGTAATCAACGTTTTTGTTTTTCAACATAGGATGTGAAAGCTATAGTAACACATTCAATTCATAGTGCAATTCATTCAATTGGAGGGATTCAAGTTCTTTTCCCGCTTTTTGCCCAACTGGACAATCGGCAGCTCAATGACAGTCAAGTGGAAACAACTGTCTGGTAAGTTTCCTTTGAATGTGCACCATCCTGCATTTTCTGCACACTTTGGTCACACCTGGCGTACTTGGTGTTGTATAAATGTATTACAGTTTTGGGCTTTTATTCTTAAAGTTCTAATAAAAATTTCTTCGGGGGTAAGGCAGATACATATTTATACAATATAAAAATAACCTGACACTAAGATCCTTAGAACCGTAAAGGAGTGGCCACCTTCGTAACAAACAAAAGGTTCTTCCCAGAGGCAGTGGAGCGGTTATAACGTGCCGCGGAGCCAGAGTTAGTCCCAGCCTCATCCTTCACACAGGCTTGTGGTTTGGGGGTTCCTTGATATTCTGTCAGGGTAAATAAAGCTACTAGGGGTAAAGTTCATTCTGAAGAATAAGATTTAATACCAGTTACGTAATTTGTATCTTAAATACTGTTTTTGTAACGCTACCGTCGTAAGACTAGCACAGCATTAGTTGATAGTCACTGCTCTTTACATGTAATTCATGTTGGAGAGCCCATGTCTAACCAGTAGCATATCTGTGTCTATAAAAAAATTCAGTTCCTTCTAATTAGCTTGATTTTGATATTTGTAGCTTACCTCCTTTTCATTAAAAAGTATCTCATATCAAACTCATTCAGTCTTATATCTTAGAATCATGTGTAGGAAGTTACATGTGAATTTTAACAGCTAGTTTGTGTACATTGCTGTGTTTAGAGAATTTAAAGGAAAAGTTTTATAGGTGAACAGTAATTTCTACTTCAGCATCAATATCAGAATGCTGTGTTAATATGTACACACACAAAACCTGTCACGTTTGCATTAATGAGGAATGAATGAATGAAGCGAAGATGGGAAACATAAAGTCCATTGAAGTGTAACATGATTTTCTCAAGTTTGTTAAATGAGCTATTGAGACACTTCTGTTGTATGATTACTGTTAATCTTGTCCCTGTGTTGGGGCCGTCTTCATGTCAAGTAAAAGTGTGAATGTAGCTGTGACCTGCACCTTTATAAAATTCAGCTCCCACCATGGGTCGCACTTTCTCCCATGTCCGTGCAGCAGGGAGGCTGGCGTTTGGAGGTGAAGTGGGACCCTGGGTCAGGCCCAGTTGCTATGAGGTCTTAAGTACTCACATGGGGAGGCAGGCCAGCCTGTTGGAAAAATGAAACTTCAGATTCCAGTCCTGGGGTTAAATGACAAATGTTGTCTCTGTCATCTGAATGACCCAGTGTGCGTTATGATCGGTGATGAACAGCCTAGTAAGCACCGTGAAAAGAAGTTGGAGACAGAGCAGTCAGTAGAAGGATCCATGTGTAATTTAAATATTAAGTCCATAATTATTTTAATTTGAAATGGAACTTCCTGCTTTGAGAAAGAAATATTAGAAAGATGGTACAGTTTGAAATGTTATAACTAAAATCATCCACAATAATTTATAGCTTTATGAATAGTTCTTATAAAATCTTAGTGCTAAAATTATATTTAACAGGTTATCTGGTCCATTCATCCAAGACACGTGGTTATTTTTCATTGCCTGTCTTTTAAAACTCATTTTAATGTTTATATTATTTTTTGGTACTGAAATTGTATTTATTTTATCATGGAGATAAAAGTGTAACAGTTCAGCATTCTGATTTTCATTTTGATTTGAGTTCTTGTATATCATTCATTTTCATTTTTCTCTGCCATAAATAACTTCAGCTTTCCCAGTGACACGTGTGTTCTTAGTTTATGGCCAGCAGAGAACAGAGAGAAGAAAGGGGTCCCTCTCCCCTCTAGCGGTGACACGTGCCCATTCCAGACTCCCCTGGGACTCAGTTGTGTGCCAGTTTGAATTCTTACTACTTTTGTACAGTTGCGTCAAAGTCCTGGCTGTCTCAGGTTCACTTCTTTGTAGACAGTTGTACGTAGTATCAGTGCTACAGTCTTCGGTCAGTTAGATTCTTGGTGGTGAACATTATAGGCAAGTGTGTGCACCAGTGATACGGTCTTTCGGTTTTTAAAATGTTAAAGGCAAGCTGTTGAATGGGATTTCCCCTTTCTCTGAAGGACGCAGATTCTTCACCGTAGGCTAGGGCAAGGATGGACAGAACTTCTGTTTTCTGGGCGTATCATAGATTCATGTTGATGATTAAGACCTTGAAATAGGCTGTGTCTTGTTAGTTTTAGGCACGTGAAATTTTGTAGAGGGACGAGAGTCTACTTGAAGTTTCTACATCTTACAAGAAAATTCAGTATACTCTTTTTTTTGAAAATCTGTTTGCCTAAGAAATACATGCCAAAAATTACAATATAATCTAATTTTTAATTATTTTTTGAAGAAATTGAGCTAAGCTCTAAAATAAGTTAATTCTTTCTGCCTTCTGTGCTTCAAGCTAAAGCATTTTAGGTTCCATGTACTTTCTTCCACTCAGTAGTCTCTTTGTACGAAATTTTTTACTGTTTCTGTAAGATGTAACCTTTGTTGGCACTACAATACCATTGCTATAAACTTTGATGAGTTTTACTCTATGTAGGGGTCTTTGCATTAAAATAATTTATTGAAAGAATAATCTTATTTTCTGGATCCTTTAAAAGTAGGCTTTCTTTGTGGAAGAGAACTTTCGTGGTTTGTTTTATCATGAAGGCTGTGTACTGTAGCCGTTCTGTGTGTGCCAGACTGTGTGTGCCAAATCTCAAGTTGACTATTCATTGTTAGTGCCACTCCGAGTGCATTGGTCCCTGTCCTGTGCTTTAGGTCCCACCGTTGTAAAACGGAGACAGCAGCAGCTAACTGGGTTATTTGGATTCAGTGGAACTCCTAGAGGTGGGACTCGTAGCTCAGTCTCCTCAGCTCTCAGTGCCTGCAGTCTCTGCGGACGGCCGTGAGTTAGATGTGCAGGGTTATCTCCGATACAGCCGTGTTCAATAGTGTTCGAAGGTGAGATATCCCACATCTTAAGAATTGGTCGTTAAGTAGCTGCCAGCTTCCTTTCTACTTGAACTTCCTTTACCAATGATGTTACTTATATTTGAGAATTAAGTAGGATTTTTTATTTTGAATTTTAGTTGTAGTGATAAAAACTGACTTTGAACTATCCTATCCATTTTTAGGTAGTGGCTTAAAAGTGAGGAATTTGTTAGCTCAAGTTTTGAACAATGTCAAACAAACCACATGAAGTCACACCAAGCTTTGACTGATTTAAGATGTTTTTTTTAAGCCGGTTTTTGGATTTTGTACATCTGTCCCCTTACTCTAAATCTCTTAAGAATAACATTTTCTGTAGCCTCTTCTTTTAATAACATGTAGTTACCCTTAACCATGGCACGGAGAATTAAGCAACAAAGGAGTAGCTAAGTACTATTGAACTGATTTAACAAGCATGTGGCAACACATACAGTATTTTTGATGTGACCTGTTTTTGGATAAGTAAATGAGGCCATGTGTCATTACTGTTGTGGTTTTATCCTGTTCTTGGTGATTCTGCTGAGTGCGCTCAGCTGCGTGGCTGTTTCGCTGGTCCCCGGGGGCGCGTGCCACATTGCACTGGGCCGGTGATCTCTCTGAGGCCAGCGGACGTCAAGAGCAGGAACTGCACTTGCTGCCTTTCACTAGACAGTTAATAAACGCACGAGTGAGCCAGTGGTTAATGACTCGTCTCAGGAAGCATAACTCCAGTCTCGAAGTGGTCAGTGTTTTGTATTTGTGTCCGCGAGTGACTCAGTCAATTAGAAATGCCATTTTCCTTTGATTTAGAGGATCATATACATCAATGCAAATGAGCTATCCTTCTCAACTTTGGCCTACCCCTTCTTTTTAAGAACATTTGTTATCAAATCCTAGGAGCCATACAAAGCAACAAATCTTCCTCGTTGTGTGATCCAAGAAGAATTTGCTTTGAAAAAACATGTTTCTGGTGCAAGGTGTAAATGGGTTTTGGTGCCTTCAACAGTTAAAAACACAGGAAAAGAGTAGTTCCCCTTAGAGGCCCGAGGTGTGGGGAGCAGGTGTTCTTGGGGTGCCAGACAGGTGTGACTCAGGCTGACGCCCTGCTGTGTGTGGTCTGACCCTGGGGGCAGGGGTCCAGGACAGCACAAGGTACTTGCCCCCGGCTCACTGGGGGCAGGTCCCTGTGTTCTCGTATGGTCTTCGCTCGCCCTCTTCTGGGGACGTGGGAGGGGAGCGCGAGTGGCCGCTGCCTGCTGTGGGGCTCCGTCTGCACGCACGTGACCGATCTCAGCCTGGGTGATGGCAGGCAGTGTGTGCCAAGTATCACGGTGTCTGGCACAGTGGGCATTGCAGGAGCTTCCGGTCTTTTCTCAGGAAGCGTTGATAGTTCATTGATGGGACGCAGTTTTTCATATTGCCAGCCACAATTTACTTGAATGTTGATAAATTATATACACCAAAAATGAATTTTAAATGACAATTTAAATAAGTTCTTGGGAGTATAGAGATGTTTTATTCAGAAATTTTTTTTTATTATACATGGTTTGATAGACTGCCCAATGGAATACATGATATAAAAAATTTAGAGACTCTTGTAATGCATTAATCTCAATGGTTCTATCATTGAGAATACTCTTCTAATATGAATATTAATGACTCATTAATTTGTTTAGTCAACTTAAATCAAGATTTCTCTCCAAAACTATCTTGCTAACCAAAGTTATTATAGCAGTATTCTTGAATTTTATAACCTCCTCAATAATTAAGCAGCCCCCTTAATAATGAAAAGTTTCATTGTAAAGTTCTGATTAGCACTAGTCATACATAAATCAAAAAACTACCCCCAAATTCCCACACCTTGGTGTCTGTCTAACATGGATTTCTTCTTATACTTCTAAGGGATATAATCTTTTGTCTGACCATGTTCACTGAATTTTTGTTCAAGGAAAAGTGTCTGTTACATACATCAAATGTCAAAATATTTTTTTGTGACTTTAGCCCACCTGGCATAAAGGAGGTGCGGCTGTCTTCCAGTCCGTGCGTAAGCGGGCTCACGCTTGCTGTAGCGACTGTCTGTCTGGTGGAGGGTGTCCGTCACACATAGGGAAGATAGTTACCGTTTCCATTTCCAAAGGTAGTCAAGTCTTTTTGAATGGATACCTGTCAGATCATAGTACTTTTATTTTGTAAATAGTTTTCAGAAGTGTACGTGTCACTTCTTAACAAATATATTTGCTACTTAGCCTTTTTTTGTGGAGATTACTAGGTTGGTAATGAAGATTTTCTCTGACTGAAACAGACACAGAGAGTACCTTTAAGTACATGCGATGCTACCTGTTGTTATTAGAGGAGAAAACAAGTAACAATATGTGTAGCGAGATTTAACGAGAGCAAAATGGAACTTATATTGAATTTACTGTGGAAATTAATTTGTAAGTGAAAAATGAAGTACATTAAGTTTTCTGCCTGAAACAGAAATTTTAATGTGATGTTCAAATTGTTTTCCCCTTTTTTGTCAGGCAAGACATTTTTAGTACAAGAAGTCTGCACAGAAGCTATCTAATAATGAAGTTTATCGTACATCTATAGTTTAAAGTGTTTTTCATAATAAGTAGTTGCTTTTTTACAATAATTCTTCCATAAAAGGTTTTCTTTAAATTGATTGCAGTCCATTTTGATGCTGTATTACTTTGTGCTCTTTTGTTTACAACTCAAAATCTTTAATGTGTTGCCTTCATTTTCCTCTAGGTTTTACATATTCACATCATCCTTCAATATTTCATTCATATCTGTTACATAACATATTGTTACTGTATCCATGGAGTAATATTCCTTTTAGCTTTTCTGTGTTTTTATATTTCTTTTGAAAATAAGAAAGGTAAATTGCTGTATTACTTTAATTTTATAATAGTCATACAGTCTAAAACTAAAGACAGTGTTACTTGTTTTTACAAAGAATATTGGTGTTTGCCTGAACATTCACAACCCAGCTGCAGAAGCCCAGGTGTTTGGAGTGGAAGCGCGGGTGGGACCTCCGCGAGGCTCTCCCGGGCACTCCGGCTCTGGAGGCAGTGGCTGGGTGTGCAGGGAGGGAGTGTGCGGGAGGCAGGAGCAGGGCATCCATCCTTCGCAGATCGCAGTGAGTGTAGCTGTGACTATATTGGCTTCGATGTTCATCTGTCTCTGGGTTCGTGGTCTTGTTACTTAGGATGCCTACTCCCTCAGCTTTTCTGCTGGCTGCCTTCTATTTAGGCTTATGTACCCAAACGGTGTGGAAATGCCCTAATAAAATGCCCTAAATAAAAATAGGGCATCAGAATGCCCTAAATAAAAACTCAGTCTCCTCTTCTGCACAGTTACATTGTTTTTATCTTCTTTTTACTTTTAAATTTAATTTTTCTTTTTTAACAGACTTTATTTTTACAGCGGTTTTGTGTTTACAATAAAAGTTTACAGGGATCTCTTATATATTCTCTGTTTCCACACATGCATACCATCCCCCATTATCAGCATCACTCACCAGAATCCTACTTTTTAACCAAGGGTGAACCTACATGGATACCTACATCAGTAATCACTTAAAGTATCTTTTTGTATCCTTTTTTTGTCAACTGTGGATCTCCTTTGGTGAGATATTTGTTAAGGTCTGTGGCACGTTTCCAAATTGGGTTGTTTATTCTCCTGATGTTGAACTTTAAGAATTCTTTGTATATTTTGGATAACAGTCCTTTATCAGATGTGTCTTTTGCAAATATTTTCTCCCAGTGTGTTGCTTGTATTTTAAGCCTCTTGGTACTGTCTTTCTCAGAGCACAACCATTGCATTTTAAAGAAGTCTAACACGTCAGTTATTTTATGGATTGTGGCTTTGGTATTTTGTCTACAAAGTCATCAGCATATCCAAAGTCAAAGGTTTTATGTAATTGCATTTTACATTTGGGTCTGTGATCCATTTTAAGTAAATTTTTGTCAAAGGTGTAAGGTCAATTTCTACATTCACTTTTTACGTGGTGGTACGGTTCTTTTACACCGTAACTGGCACATAACTGCAGACGGCTTCGTTGCTCTCATCACTTAGAAAGTTTCAAGAACTTTAGGAGCTCTGTAAATTGGGAAGAAGAGCACATGTATATATGTTATAAATCAGTGTCGTAGCACAGCATTTGCTGTTATAAATTTCTCCATGTGCATTGTTTTAATTTCATTATACATATTTGATAAGTTGTGGTTTCATTTTCATTTTGTTCAAAACACTTTTAATAGCTCAAGATTTTTTGGACCTATGTTTATTTAGATGTGTTGTTTAATCTCCACATATTACGGGATTTTCTAGTTATCTTTCTGCTATTGTTAATTCCTTTGTGATCTGGGAGTAGATATTGTATGGTGGCTATTTTTTAGATGTGTAAGTTTTGGTTTGTGACCCAGCACGTGGCCTGTCTCAGTGAGTGTCTCCTCTGAGCTTGAGTGGAGGTGGGTGTTGCTGATGCTGGACGGAGTTGTATGTAGATGGCAGTTGATGCCAGGGTTTTGCGCCTGGCGTGTAGCTCAGCTGGGCTCTGATTTTCTGCCTCTTTGTCTGATCTATTTGTCTGTTTCTTAGAGAGGGGTGTTGCAAGTCTCCGGCTCTCACAGGGGCCATCTCTCTCTCCTCACAGTTGTAGAGAGTGGTTTTGCATCATCTGGTTTGATGTTCTTTTAGAACGCCACCTTAGGAATTCTGTGTCTTTTTGGAAAATTGACCCTTTTATCATTATGCAATGCTCTTCTTAGTCTTGGTTAACTTTCCTTGATTTGGAGACTGCTCTGTCTGAAAGTAGTGTAGATACTCCTACTTTCCTTTCGATCAGTGTTATGGTGTATTTCTCTCCATCCATTTATATGTAATATAAAGGCATGCGTGCGTTTATATTTAAAATGGGTTCTTCTAGGTAGCATTGGTGTGTGGTGGTTTTGGGTTCACTCTGTTTCTATCTTTTAATTGGTGTATTTGACATTGACATTCAAACTGATCACTGATATAGTTAGATTAATAGTTACTATATTTGTAACTGTTATCTATTTGTTGGTCTTTGTTTCTGTTTTTATATTGTGCTATTTTTTGCTTGTTATTGAAATTGAACATTTTATATATTTCAGTTTTTCTTATTTTTCAGCATATCAGTTATGCTTAATTTTTAAAAAAGATTTTATTTATTTTTAGAGAGAGGAAGGGAGGGAGAAAGAGAGGGAGAGAAACATCGATGTGAGAGAGAAGTATTAATCGATTACCTCTCTCACTGACCAGGCACCAAACACACAACCCAGGCATGTGCCCTGGCTGGGAATCGAACTTGCAACTTTTTGCTTTGCAGGACAGTGCCCAACTCAGACCCACTGATCAGGACTATTATGGTTAATATCTTTACTTTTTTAGTGGTTGCTGTACAGTTTGCAGCTAATTCAAGTTTCCTATCAAATATCACTGTACCACTTTGTGAGTACTTTGAGTACTTTACCGTAATGAAATAATTTTAATTTCCATATTTGGTCCCTGGTGTCACTGCTGTCACTCATTTTACATGTATGAGCATACATAAGCATGTGAACGTGTGTTGTTATTTTGAACAGTGACCTGTTAGATTACTTTGGATTAAAAAATAAAAGTTTTTATTATTTCTTCTTCAGTGTTCTACTTTTATTTATGTAGATCCAAGTTTCTGACCTATTGTTTTTCTTCTCTTTAAAGAATTTCTGTTAACAGTTTTCAACAAGATAGTTCTGGAAACACATTTCCTTAATTTTCATTTGCTTGAGAGTCTTTATTTCTCTTTCACTTTTGAAGGACAGTTTTGTAGGGTATAGAAGTTGAGGGTCATGTTTTTTCCCATCAAAGCTTTAAATGTTTCACTCCGTTGTGTTCTTGAATGGTTCCTGAGGGGCAGTTGGATGTCATGCTTCTTTTTGCTGTACATAAGGTGCTTTTTTCTTCCAGCATCTTTCAGGAATTGTTCTTCACCTTTGATTTTCTGTAATTTGAAAATGGTAACATATAGGCGTAGTTTTTTTTTTTTTTTTTTTTTTTTTTTTTTTTTTTTTTTTTTTTTTTTTTTTTTTTTTTTTTTTCCAATTGTTGTTTTTGGTTTTGGGATTTTGAGGATTCAGAAATTTTTTCCTAAGCCATGTTCAGTCTACTCATAAGACTATGAAAAAACATTGTCATTTCTGGTCCATTGCTCTTTATCGGTGGTATTTCTTTTTGCTTTTTTGTTAGGATTTTCATCTCCCTGCTTCCATTGCCTATTTGTTCTTTCATGCTATCTATTTTATCCATCCGACTCTTAGAATGTTAATTACAGTAGTCTTAAATTCCAAGTCTGCTAATTCCAACATCCATGCCATGTCTAGGTCTTATTCTTGATTTGTCTTTTTAAATGGCAGTTTTTGCCTGTATGTCATGCCTGGTAATTTTTTCTTGGTAGACATGATGTACCTGGAAAAGGAGCTGCTGTTGAGAGGTCTTTAGAAATGCGGGGAGCAAGGACCACTTGGTGGTCCTGAGAGCAGGCTCCGTCTTTCAGTGTCTCTGCTCCTGAGGACGTGGACTTCCGAGCCGCCCCGGCTGTCTGCGTCCCGTGGGCTGGAGAAGGTGGCTGTGGCTGGCTGGGGCTGGCTGGCTCCCTGCCCAGGCCAGCAAGGCTCTGACGGGAGGACCTCAGCAGCGAGGCCTGGTCACCTGGCTGCTCCTGAGAATGGGTCTTTTTGGATACAGCATGCGCCACAGTGGTTCCTTTACCTTCTCTTCACCGGAAGCCCAGGAGGGTTTTCCTCGCATACCAGCTGCAGAAACCTGGTCAGGTGTCTGAAGGTAACATTGACAGTGAATGCAGGGCCTCTCCGTGGCCAGGGAAGTGGTCAGCGCTCCGCTCCCAGCCATTTGCCAGCTGCAGTTCAGGGTTCCCTCGTGGGCACCAGCCCCAGAGAGGGTCCTCACACGTGTCCCCGCTCCAGTTCCCAAGCGCTCTGGCGTCCTTTGTCTCTCTCCAGTCTAGGGAGCACGCCGTGTCCTGCCCCTTCCCTTTGTGGGCCCTGGAAGAGGATGCAATTGTTCAGACTGTGCAGCTTCCCCTGAGGGGACCGAGAGGTGGCTTGGGCTCCTTGTGTTCTCCATAACCAGAAGGTCTCATTGCTTTTTTTTTTAGTTGCTTTTAAAAAAAGCTCTCTCTTGCAGCTACTTTGCCCTGGATATGAGCACAGTTACAGAAGTGCACAGTAGAGTGAGGGTCATGAAGCCCTTTCATTTTGACCTCAGAGCTGGACATTGTCAGAGAAGCATGTGTGAACGTAACTCCGTGGAATTGTGTCTGAACTCGCCCTGACTGGTGTGCATGGGGGCCCAGTCCGAATCTGAGGTCTGAGCCACTACAGCAAGGCGGGACAGTGGGGCAGAGGCCACAGAGGTTGGAAAGGAAAGGCTGGAACTATCCCTTTGAACGGATGACATGAGTTAACTGCGTACATAAAACTGTGAAGGGATTAATGTAAAATTCTCACACCAGTGAGCTAGTTTAGAAAGTTTATAAGATACAAGGTTCTGACAGAAAAATAAATTATATTTCTCTGTATTAACAACGTGTAGTAGGAAACCGAATTGAAAATACCTTTAACAATAGCTTCAAAAACTGTACTTTAATTTTAAGTGTCCAAAATATGTAGGATCTGCGTGCTGACGTCTGCACACTGCTGGGGAAAGAAGTCAAAGCTCTAAATAAGTGAGAAAGCACATTCGTGTCTAGGAAGATTCGGCACAGCGCAGGTGTCATTAAATTGACCTGCAGATGTAACGCAATGCTAATTAATCCAGCAGTACCCGGTTGGATTCGTTAGTCGATGTAGACAAGATGGTTCTAATTTTATATGGAAAGTCAGAGTAACTGAAACAGGGTGAAGCTGGAGGAATCATACTTCCTTGGTCCTCAGACTCACTGTGAGCCCACTGTGATGGAGGCGGTGAGGCGTGAGAAAGGGATGGACCGGGTGTCAGCGGGTCGCGCAGAGTTCACAGTCGTCCCACACCAGCACGGACGGCTGGTTCGCTGAAGGTGCAGAGCAGTCTAAGGGGGGACGGGTAGTTGTTGCCGAAGAAAGAACCTCGACCTAAACCTCACACCTTGTGAAAAGTTAACTCTAAGTGTAATACATACAACTGTAGAAGTTTTTCAAGAATACGCAGGAGAGAATCTTTGTAGTCTGGACTAGGCAAAACTATTTGTGTGGCATCAAAAATGTGGTGCATTAAAAAAGATAAATTTGACTTAGACTTCATCAAAGTTAAAACCTTTTACTCTGCAGAAGATGCAATGAAAAAACATGCTACAGTTGGAGGGGGTTGATAGAAAAATCATTTATTTGACAAAGGATTTATATGAAGAATAATCATTCAACTCTCAAACCTAAGCAAACATGAAATCCAATTTTTAAAAATGGGTAGAAGACTTGCGTAGATGCTTCTCCAAACATACAAGGGTGCTGGAAGAGCACATGAAAAGATCTTCACCATTCACCAGTGGGGACGTGTGTTAAAACCACTGGGAGAAAACAAGCACACGTCCAGTCGAATGGCCATAGTACACCCACTGGCGGTGCCCAGGGCTGGCAGCTGGAGAGCAGCTGGGACCTGTTACTGGTGGCATGGGCCCACGGGACAGCCACTCCGGCAGGTCGGCCCGTTAGACTGAAATGCACACTTACCGCATTACTCGGCCTTTCTGCTCCTGGCACGGGGCTTATGAGAAATGAATGAAAATTGTTCACACACAGACCTTTATGTGAACATCTGTAATAACCCTATTCATAATTTCTCTTAAGTACGTCGAACTCAAATGTGCACAGACTGTTGTAATCCGTTCTTACGATGGAATACTACTCAGCGATGAAAAGAAACAGTCTTGACATGTGCATCTGCTCGGATGGGTCTGCAAGGCAGTAGTATGTGGAGGTCAGTGACATGCTCAGATTACATCCCGAACGGTTCCATGCACGTGAGATTCGTGACAAGTCAGAACTGTAGTGACAGGTGAGAGGGACACGGCTCCCCAAGACCATGGGCAGGGAGTGGGACACTGAAGATGTGAAGGGACAGGACGCGGGAGTGTCTGTGACGTGCTGTGACTGGTCTGTGTCCTGATGGCCAGAGTTGGCGGTGCGGTTGTAGGAGTCTGTGTCTCTGCTGTTCTCAGGATTGTGCGTGCACGCACGCACGCGCGCACACACACACACAAGAAAAGAAATGAAGAAGTCAGTTTTACTTTATAGGTAGATCATTTAAAAAGGAAAATTAATTATAAGAGAATTAGAAAATTCCTGGACATACAGGGTGAGGCAAAAGTAGGTTTACAGTAGTTCATATGGAAAATAACACAATAATACTACAAGAATAAACTGTTTTGTGTACTCACCACCGTATACCTACTTTAACCACACCTTGGTGTGTAAAGCCTAAGTGTTGAATGATTATTTCCGCTTTCTGTGCAGTCAGCTGTTTAAACATTCATGTTCTCTCCCTGGTAATTTCAGCACTCTTAGGCGGTACTTTCAACCCTGCTGCTGCTCAGCAGGCCTGTGCGGCAGGAGGCTGCGCCCGAGCAGGCCCCGGCCTCCCGGCGCTGTGGTCTGGAGGGACGCTCAGGTGTGCGGTGCTGTGAGATCACCCACGCGGGGTCACACCCTGCCTCTCTGTTTTCTTTGGAATTTTGTATTTCTTAGGTGTTAGGAGCTCACATCCCCATGTTTCTAAGTGTTCCTGTGCCCCTGGGTTATCCACGGTCACCTCAGCGGGGCTGCCACTTCCAGCACACGCAGAGGGGTTTCCGTCCAGGGGCTGGGCCCTCAGAGCGCTGCAGGCCGTCTCTGGTCCTGCGGGTCCGATGGCGGGCTGGCAGCCTGTGGGAGTTGTTTCGTTGACAGTGGAGGCTTTTGTCAGAAGCGAATATGATGCTGGAACTTGTTACCCGAGGAAGGTCGAACGTGCACTAGCCTGACGGACATTCAGCAGAGCCGTTGAGGCCTGCGCTCAGCAGTTGCGTTTCTCAGGCTGCCGGGCCCCTCACCCGGCGGGAAGGAGAGGGAGAAGTCACCAAGCAGAGACGGCTGGCGGGGTACAGGCCCCGTGACTTCACGTGCTCCCCAGTGCGCCCCGTCTGTCCTTGCGTTGTGCTGCATTTCACTGCTTTCCCCATTTGACGCTGCCAGGGACCGTGTTTTCCTTAATTTGGCATGTATCTCCACTTGGTGTCCGAGCTGATGAATGCGAGAGTTGGTGCCAGGCTTCCTTGCACGTGGAGGCAGGTAGGCAGTGGTCTCCTGAGAGCACCTTCAGGAGTGGGTTGTCTGCCAGTGCTAAACGGACCCGGGGCTGGAGCCCTTTGGGTCAGGCCTTTCTCCAACAGCTTCGAACTGGGAAGGGGTTTAACTCTCCTAACTTACAGTGAGACTTTTCTGTGTGTGTCGCTGGAAATCGTGCTGAGGGTGACATCATCTTGAGTAGGGACTGGAATTGATTCCTTGTACAGTTTCATTCCTGTTATTGTCACTCTCATCTCCGAAGAGTTTTGCAGTGCAAGAAGTTGCATGAAACTATGGTATTAGACACTTCGTATACTTGAAGTCATCTTTTGCAAGACTTCAGTGTGTCTCAACACTAAATTCGGTTACCTAAGAGATAAAACTTGAGGAAAAAGTCAAAAGATTTTTTCCCCCTTACTGGTTCCTTAAATCTTATTAGGACTTAATCTAGTTGTGAATTTATTCTGAAAATTAATTTGTAGTATTTTTTAAAGATTAAAAACATCCTTTAATAAGGGGAGTTGTTGAATCTCCCGGCAGATATTTAATTTTAACATTATTAATTCCATTCATCTTAACATATTGAAACAGCCCGTCCAGCTGAGGTGCGTGCTTGTTTCAGGACCGAGCAGGCTGGAAGGCCTGCCTTCAATCTGAACGTGGGTTGTGTGCTCCGTGTTCATCATTCAGTCATCAGTCAGGTCTGTTTGTGGTGGGTTTCATCTTTAAATAATGAAGTACCTCAAATAAAACTTGTTGTGAAATCACATGACTTATCTACATAGTTATTTTAAAAACTAAATAATGGGCAGATTAGAATGGACAAAGTAATATTAAAATCAAGTAAAAATCTATGCTTATATGAATTTTAATGAAACCTAAGTGTAGTATGCATTTTTATTAGAAACAATTTAGTCATATTCATATGTAGTTTTTAAAATTCTCAGGTATTTGTGGGCCAAGACTGATGTGGTTTTCTTTAATAACATGGACCAGAAAGTTTGGAGGTACTAAAATATACTAAGTCGTTAAGGTATTATTATACTCCTTTCTTCAGTTTTACTAAGATCTAGACCTTTATAAGTATGACACTTGAAATAAATATTACTTCCTAATTTAATTGAAGTTTATTAAGCATTGGAAGATGGTAATTATTTTAAAGAAATGACCCTATAGATTATTAGTGTCATTTTCCTTAAAAGGAGACAGAATTAAAAACCCATAACTGTTTCTGAAGTAGAATTGCTACTATTGGAACATATGTTACAATGTCTATTGAAAAGTTTAGCAATCTTACCTCCCGAGTTAAAAATCAGCACGCTTTCTATCAAGTAAAAATTCCTGTGAACGTCTGCTTTAGGTATTGCTATATTTTTCAAGAGCATATTCTATGTTGTGTATGCTAGTTTTGGCTGACACAGATACTTGCTTTTGATTATTCCTCTATATTTAGATCCTCTGCAGAGTAACTGATGTGTCTAGACAGGAAGTGGTATGTAGGAGATATAGGAATGGGCTGAAGTATCCTTTATATTTGCCTTTGTATCTAGGGGAGTTGGAAATAGGCAAGAATGGAGAGAAATTTTGTATGGCAGTGCACAGAATTTTGCAAGTATATTGTGAGCCCTGCAGCAATCCGATGCATTTTAGTTACTGGTAAGTTTGTTAAATTATGTTTGAAAATGTACTTCTTCGAAGATAGCCATCTATTCACTATTACGTCTACCATGTCAAACATACCTATTTCAAAGATTTTAAAAAGATATGGTATTACTATTGCATTGGGTGTAAGGTATATATTAATAATACCTTTTTGTTAGTGAATGAATTTGACTTTTCAATTGTCACAGTTAAAATTGAAGTAAAATTAATAATTATATGGGTAGCATAGTCATGTGTTAAGATTTTGGAATAATAAAATTAATATTTCTGATTTTGTGATGAAACTCTACTCTTTTTAGAAGTCTGAGTTAATTCATTAGCTATTTGAGAAAGAGTTGTCTTTCTGACAAAAAAAAAAAAAAGAAAATCTGTGGCATCCTTGTAATTTTATGTGGCTCTACAGAGGAGGGTGATTGTAAGACTTTTTGAATTTTTCATGGACCATAGGGACCATAGTGATGCTTTTCTAGACTTTTTGGCAATACTGATGTTTAGGAATCCAAGTCTTCTTTCTTCCTAAATTACTGACTCAATTGCAGGTCAAAATTCCATGCGGATCAGGAAAGTGCGGAAGCTCAATACAGTAGCTGTCTTCATTCTTTTCGAACATTTAGGCAGAAGTATAATGTGTAATAGTATTTGAACAATTATTTGTGACGTGGCTTTGACTCTTGATACAATTCATTTAAAATGGATTAGATTGCTTTTAATAGCTTTTCTTTTTTACAGAAACAGTTTAAAAAATCCCAAGGAATTCCTTGGTATTTGTGCTTTTCCTATAAATGTCTGCCTGTGATTTTTAGGACAAAGTAGAAGAATATCATTGACTTGCAATACTTGTTTTTACTTGTTTTTGTGCTTTAAAGATAATAGGGCCAGATAATGTAATTGAATTTTAATTTCCTGTAATGAGTACTTTATTTCCAGATACAACTTATATTTTTTCTAGCTGAAATGTAATCTATTAAACCATTGATTTTTATAACAGTGATAATATGGCTGCTAATTATTTTTATAAGACTATTTCTGATTAGAACAAGAATAGCCACATTGTCAGAGAAATGTGTTGTCATTTTTATTGAAACCAGAAGAGCTAGAATAATTTTAGGTTATTTTGGGGGCTTAATAATTTTAAAGTTCTCATTAACAAATTTTCTTAATTTCTTGTAGGAATGAATACATGTATATTAAAGTCTATTTAGAAATTTGAGATTTTACCCATTCTTATGAATATAAGTAGGCAGTTTAGGGCACCCTGTAAAGCACTGTAAATAGGCATTATTTTAATTGCTGGTAAAGTCTGGCTTGTGGTCATTTATTGTCATACGCTCTGGCGAGGTTGTGATTAGGAGCGTTACCACGTAGCAGTGTTACCATGGAGCAGTGCTGCTGGTTGAAAGCTGTTCTGTGTAACTTCGTGAAGCCCAATATTATCAAAGCTTGATTCAGCCCAGCCACTTGGTTTTCTTTGTTTCTTCCTTCATTCAGTCGTCAAGTCAGGTGTTTTGTTTCTGTCTGGCACATGTCTCTGTGTGCTTCTCTGTGTTTCTGCTTATGTGTTACTGTGTTACTGTCACTTTTCGTTTTAACATTACATCAATCATTTATGTTCTCTGCTGTCATGAATTGTTCCTGAGGGCATGTGTGGACATAACTAGCATGTTGCATATTTCTCTGGATATTTTTTTAAAAAATATAAGTCATTTCTGAAAAATATGTCTAAATGAAAAGTTTATTTAAAAAATTGGTGTGTTCTTACGAAGCAATCTTGTGTACACATTTAAAATTCTCTTAGATAGCATGTTCTTCCAAGAAATAATATGATAGTCTTTATTACGGTGAAGAGACATATTTGTGGGTGTGTTTCTGATGTTAGGTTTACTTGAAGCAGGGAATATTTATGTGTATAGGTAATCTTAGCTGTTTTGCCTTGGAATGTAAAAAAAATCCACATAGTAATATGTTGATATATGATACTTTTAAATAGATAAAACTAGTTTTCTCATGCTTGTGAGAAAGTATATATATTTCATAATATAAGATATAGTAATTGCCAGCAAAATAGAGATATTTGGATGCGGTTTTTATCTTTTGGAATAGTAAAATACTGAAATTGAACATTTGGTGATTACATAATGAAATTGTCTGTACTTTACACGCAGTGCGACTCTCTTGGCATTCCTGGTGGAACTACTTAAAAGTTCAGTAGCCATGCAAGAACAGATGCTGGGCGGAAAAGGCTTTTTAGTCATTGGCTACTTACTTGAAAAGGTGAGTGATCTGAATGACTTATTGTGTAGCAAATAAACAAAATTTGTAGCTGTCACAAATTCTTTTTCTATCGTTTCCCTTACCATTGACTGTACAGAGGCTCTATTTTGGGATAATTCACAAACATTTTTATATTATGCACCTAGCTGTAAGTGTAGACATTGAACTAAATTGGGTGTTAGACATTTGTATAATTAAGAAATTCTGAGTGATAAATGAAACTAAAAATTATTTTATCTACTTTTATTCAAAGTTATGTTTCTTACTAATTCTTTTTTAATCATAGGAAACTATTTTCATATTTCCAGAGTACTAAGAATTGCGTAGAAAACTGGTGTAAAATTGCACGCTGTGCGAAATGCCATTGCTGCGCATGACACGCTCACACTCAGCTCCCTGCGGGGTGCTGGCTGGCTGTGTGCTGCTGGGTGGTCGGCCTAATTCGGAAGGGAGCCTTTTTCACACTTAAAGCTTGGCTCGAAGTTAGAAATACTGTGAAAGGGTCTCACATCCGATAAATAGACTTAGTTCGTCCTTCCTCAGGATCAGTGTCCTTAATACTAGGCTGTCAATTTAGTGGGAATAAATGTTTTCTCATTGTGGTAATAATTTGCATTTTTTAGATGTTTGAATAAGATTGGACACGTTTTGCATCTGTACGCTGGTGGACATCTGTTGTTTCTCCTGTGAAGTGCTTGTGTCCTTGGCCAGCTCCCCCGGTTCCCTCCAGGAGCCGCACTCCCGGGCCGACGGCGGTCTCCTGTTGGCTCCGCGCGCTGTGTGCTCCAGGTGCTTCACGCCAGGGGTTCGTGCACTGAGTGTCCCTTTGTAGGCAGCCTGTTTCACTAGCGTGGTGTTTACAGGGTTCCTCTGTGTAGCATGTATCAGAGCTCCGTTCCTTCTCAGTGCCTGAGTGACGGTCCCTTGTTTGCGTTTGCTGCCCCTGCTTTTCAGTCCATCTTTCAGTGGCCGTTCATGTTGTACCGTGAGTCAGGCTGCTGTGAGTGATCACGCTCAGGCTGCGTGCGGACATGGGTTTTTATTTCTCTTGGGTGGAAACCTAAGAACTGATTGGCTGGGTCCCCTTGTTCCTTTATGCTTAGTCGTCTAGGAACCTGCCAGGCTGTTTTCCAAAGTAGCTCTAACGTTTCACATGCACTTGTTAACACTTGCTATTGCTTGTCTTTCTTACTCTAACCATCCTAGTGGGTGTGAAATGGCATATGACTTTTTATTTGCATTTACACGATGTCTGCTGGTATTGAGCATCTTTTCAGGTGCATGTTGCCTATTAGTATATTTTTTGAAAAATTGCCTATGTAGAACTTTGGCCAATTTTAAGAGATTGGAGTTACTTCCTTTTTGTTGCTGGGCGGTAGGAGCTCCTTGCTCTGCACGTTACCCCTGCACCGGATGTGTGGGGGGCAGCGCTCATCTGTTACTCGGTGGAGTGCGCTGCGTGAGCTTGCGTGCTGTCCTGACGGTGCGTTAAGTTGAGCATTTTCATAGGTTTATTGTCTTTTTGGTTATCTTCTTTCATTAAGACCTGTAGTGTTTGCTCTTTCCCATTTGGATTGTCTGTTATTTTCCTGTTCATTTTTGGAACTTCTCTATCCTGGATGTGAATGAATTCTTTGTTGAATATGTATTGCAAACATCTTTTCCTCTGTGGCTTGCCTTGTCATTTTCTTAATTGTGTTTTTTAATGAACAAAAGCCCATAATTTTAATATAGGTCATGTTTTTGTTTTCTTGTATGATTAGACCATTTTGGATTCTATGTATGCCAAAACCATGAGACTCAAAATTGTGCTTTAGTTTTCACATTTAGATTTATATTTCGATGCCAGTTGAATTTTGTGGATAGCGTGAGGTACAAAGGTCAAAATTAATTTATTTTTCTCTCTCTATATAACTGGGCTGCCACATGGAACCGTTTCCAGAGTCTCACCTGTCATGTTTTCTCTTCCCGGTCTTTGGGGCAGTGCCACACTGTCTGAAGCATCGCAGAGTGCCTGGCTGTACTCTCTTTCCAAACCGCCCTGGCTGTTCTGGGGTCTCTGTGTGACACGCACATCAGCTTTCTGACTTTCTCCAAAAATGGTCCTAGGATTTGCATTGTATTATATTGACATTTTATATTGAATCTTTCAATTCATACACTTAGTAAGTCATTCTGTCTATTTGGGTCTCTGGAAGTTTTCTGTGTAGAGAACTTTCGTTTTTGCTGTTGTTTCCCTAGATATTTGAGGTTTTATAAATTTAATTTTTTTATTTGTCATTGGTACATAGAAATATGATTGGTATTTTTGTTGATATTTTACATACTGATCTTGCTATTCCTCTTAAATCTAGTAATTTGTAGATTTTTCAAAATATTTTCTGTTAAAAATCATGTGTCTGAGAATGACAGTTTTTTTCTTTCTAACACTTAATCTTTCCATGTCTCCCCGATTGCGCTGAGACGCTCAGGGTCTTAGTATCAAACGGTAGCCATGATGGTAGGCGCCCTGTCTTCAGATTCCACGGGCAAGGATTTCACTGATTGTCCGCTAAGGGAGGCGTGTGCTGCGGATTACATGGGGTAGACTTTTAATCAGAAACTGTTCCAAGCTTGCTGAGTTCACTTTATTGTGGCAGGTGTTGAATTTTATGCAAGGCTTTTTCTGCATTATTTAAGATACAGTAGTTAGGATGACTCTACATTTTTTGTTAGTTAGTGAATTACACTGGTTTTTAATGGGAAGCCATGCTGTGTCCTGGAATCTGGTCCCTGCCCACTCCAGCCCGGCTGCCATGTCCCCTCTTTCCAGGATGCCTGTGCGTCCCTGGGAGCCTGCGTCTCGTCTGACCTTTCACAGCATTTCAGTGTGACGTTCCTTCTTGGAAATGCTTTCTTCACTTGTGTTTTGTTTCTTTTCTTCCTGCCTCCTTGGACTTCTTCTCCTTCCTTCCCTTCTGTCCTGGTGCTGAATCCTGGGTGCCTTTTTACTTTTTTGTTTACAGTTTGATTGAGTTCACCATTACCTAACTTTCATTATTCCGTCAATATCAAATACTCTCAGATGTTTGTCTCCAACCACAGGCGTCCCTTTGTCTTCTAGGCCCTTATACTGAGCTCCAGTCGGGTGTCTTCGAAGCATCATAAATCCTGCATTGTCCAGATTGTTACTTTTTATTTTTCTCTCTAACCTTTTATTGTTCAGTCTCCTTTTAGTTAATGGGATCATCACCATTCAACTAAATATTTCAGACCAAAAACGTCAATCCTTTCTGACTCTCCTTTTTCACGCAGTAAATTCATACTCTCGGCAGATTTTATTGCTTACTCTCAGAGCACGCTCAGAACCAACGACTGCCTCATACTTACCACTCCCCTGCCTCCCGTGCCCACTGCCAGCACCTGGGGCCCGGGGTCGCCTGTCGCCATCGGGTGCCCACCGTGCCTTTCTCCTGCGCGCTCTGGCTGGTGGCCCTATAGTGCGCCGCCTCCGGCTGCCTCGTCCTCTCTCCAGTGAAGCTGGGGCTCTGACTCTGATGTCAGCTCTTTACCCTTCTCTCTTCCCTTCTCTTCGGCAGCCACACTGGGTCACAAAAAGGCCCTTTTGGCTTTCTTGTCAAAGCTAAAATGGTAGCCGTGTACCCCTCAGGACTGGTGCATTCTTTCCCCACTGCTCTGACCGTTCTGCCCACGGAGCCCCGCGTGAGCAAACTCCCTACGCTAAGCCCCTTCTCGGAGACAGCCTCCCACTGACTCTCAGCACGGCAGCGCTGCCCCCCAGCCGCCTGCCCTGTCGGTGCTGTGCAGTGCCGTTCCGGCGTTCTAAAAGGTGGTTTAGTCCCTGCCTCCTTTCACCAGAATGCAGGCTTCAGATTCATGAGAGCAGGAGCAGTATCTTTCCTCTCGCCTTATTGCTGCTGTATCTTCGATGCCTAAAAGAGTGCTCAACTCCATAGATACTCGTTGGCTGTGATAAATGAAATGCACTTGCGTGCTTGTTCGATCAGCTACAAAGGCTGTGCTTTCTGGCCTTCTCAGACGAATATTTACACTGTGTTTGTAACAGTCAGTGGCCAGGTGACCAGTGTAGATAGTGAAGATTCCATTTCTAGTTTATTGTCAATGAGGAACAAGTTATGGCTGACTGTAACTGTCGAGCCTTACCTCTTTGTTGGAGACGCTGTTAGTTTGTTATCAAGGAGGGTGGCCTGATGAGAGGCTTTCTTAAGTCATCACACTTAGACTGTTGCATGAAAAACTTGTAAGGTATTTTGTTTTATTTTATTTTACCAAAACATGAATGTTCTGGAAACTATTATTACTAAATAAAAACAGAATGTATAAGGGAAGCTATGTGAAATTAGTGAAGGGGTGGCTGAAGCTTTAAATAACCCGTGATTTCTTATCTAGTTTTGTTCCTCTATCCATGAATAATATTTTAGAATTTAAAAGTGCTCTAATATTTTCATTAAAATTTCTCTAAAATGAGTGCTCAGTCCTTGCTGTTTTGTTTCTACTCAAACATTTATGTTTCTCGCTCTCCCGTTTCATAACTCAGCTGTTTGTTTGGACCATTTCTCCATTTTCTGAAAGCATCCTCATGCCCAGCTGTGCTCTGGGCTTGTTCCGAACGATGGAGGGCCGCTGCTTCTCTGCTGACCATCGGCGTGCCGTCAGGCCCGCGAGCCCCAGACATGGTCGTGCTGGCGTCCCCGGGCTTCCGACCAGGGCGAGGCCGCCGTCACAGCGACGCCTCCCTGTGAAAGCCCTGCTGCAGATTCCCGTCCACGCTTTGTGCATGCACGTGCAGACACTTACCATGCTACACGCCACGCCACACGCTTTACCTTTGCATTCCATTTGTTGCATACCCTGCCTTCTTTCCCTTAGGATGTACGTTCTGCGAGGGCAGGGCTTTTTTGTTCTTTAAATTTTGTTCACTATTTTTTCCAAAGTGCTGAGAAGAGTGCCTAGAAAATAGTAGATATTCAATACATATTTTTTCTGAATGGCTATGTGTGAAGTATTGCATTCTACTTTTATGGTAAAGGAAATGGATGTAGGGTTTTGCACGTTCAGGGAGCATGATAGATTGGTGTTAGGAGGGTGAAATTGGGCCAGAGAAGTATTTTGCTTGGCTCAATGAAGTGGTTTTAGTTTTGGACTTTATTTTGTTAGATACCTTGAGCAGTCTTCACTACTCCTTACTGCCTCCTGCCCTCGTCCATGCATGGTGGTTGACTCGTCATTGACGCGTCATCGTGAGCACTGTAGGCTGGGCCTCCCTGTCAGTGTGCTGAAGTCGGATCTGCATTGTCCTTGTCACGGGCGTGAGGAATGGAGGGAATCTTGCACCATGATGATCACAGGCCTGCAGTTGGACTTGGATCAGTGGGCGGTGGAGGTCGAGGGGCTGCCCAGCACCGGGCAGCTGGCGCCTCCGGGTGGGGTGGTAGGCGGCTCTTCACCGTGGGGGCCTGCGGACTCCAGCCTGGGGTGCCGGATGAGGAAAGGGAGGGGGTTTATGTGGGAGGGTAGGGTTTTCAGCATTTCAGTTCAGGTTACTAGCTTGTATGAACACCTTTTCTTCTATATTTTTTACAGAAATTATTACTGGGGAAGCATTGTCCAATTAAAATACAAGCTTCATAGCTGTTAAAAATTTTCCTGTAAAGTGCAACTCGTGAAATTAATTTTAATAATATGTTTTATTTAACTTAGTATATACAAAATATTGCCACTTCAACATATACTCAGCAACAAAAAGAATAATAGGTATGGTGCGTTATCTTTCTCGTTCTGAACCTTCAAAATCAGGGTGCGCATACAGTGCCTGTCCCTCGGGACTAGACCCGTTTCAAGAGTCCCGCAGCTACGAATGTCCCATGGCTGCTCCGCTGCACAGTGGGGCTTCAAGCTTTGGTTTGAATTCCGGAAAGTCATTCAGCTGAACACCGTTAGCGATAGGTTCCGTAAAGGTGATGGCAGTTGAAGGTTGGAGCGCTGGGCGTAGAGGCGCCACCCTGTGACGCGGGTGGTGTCCGCACTGCCCAGGGGAGGCCTTCGCGGGCAGGCGGAGCGGCTGGGTCGTCCGCGGGGACCGCTTGTCTCCAGAAGCGGACCCTGCGGAGCATCTGAGGGTCGGGACGCCTGAGGAGGACAGTGTTTTCAGGAGGCAGCACCCGCTTTTCCAGATGCCATGGACAGGTTAAGAGTTTGCGCAGAGTAAGCCGGAGGCGCGGCCTGTGCCGCGTGCATGCGCCTGGTTGTAACTCCGAGAAGGGAGGCCCCGCGGCCTGGTGGGCCGGTGTGTTTTCCCTTGGGGTCGGCGCTGGAGCTCTTCTCTGTCCTATTGTCTTCCTTCTTTTGCGTGTGTGTTAACATGATACTAATTTTAGTTCATTTTAACTTCGTCTAAGATCTTTTTTCTTCATTAATTTGTACCAGAATGGGATAAAATTATTATTACTTGTATCATTATTTTTTGGTGTGAGTTACAAGAGGCATTTTTGAAACAGGTCTCTGCAGTAAAGAACTTCGGATAACAAACTACCTTTCAGAGAAGTATCTTAAAATTCGAAGTGTCTGAATCTAAATTGAATAGCAAAGGCAGTAAAAAGTTTTTTATTTTATATTTAAAGGACTGGGGGTCGCGTAAGAACCGTTAGTCCATGTGCGTGCTAGGTCGGCAGACCCCCCTCGGTCTTCCGCACGGAGTGAGCGGGCATGTCTCTCTCCCCCCAGTCCTCCCGCGTGCACATCACGCGGGCCGTGCTGGAGCAGTTTCTGTCCTTCGCCAAGTACCTGGACGGGCTGGCCCACGGCGCCCCTTTGCTGAAGCAGCTCTGCGACCACATTCTGTTCAACCCGGCCATCTGGATACACACGCCGGCCAAGGTGAGCACGCATGCGCGCTGCCTGTGTTGCGTCGGTGTCGCCCAAGTAGTTCCTGGGTCTGAACGGTCCGGTAGAAAGCATGGGTGATTTTCAGCTTATTTCATAGTAAGTGTGAAGCTGTTGGGTTAAGCTGGACCAGAAATCAAAGTATTAAATGCGGGAATACTAAAATAAATGAAATTGTAGTTGGAGTTAAGCTGGATGTAATAACTTCATTCTGAAGTCGTTAGATGGGATTCATACTTTCCTGAGAAAGAGAACTGGTGCCCTGATCGTTCAGAGACTAAGGAAAGAGAGAATGACCAGGCGTCTCCTGTGCTCGCAGCCCTTGTGGTCACGGTGACCGGGAAATGGCTGATGTTGTACATGTGGGATTTCCATCATGACATGTAAATGTTTTTTGTTTTAAAATAAGTGTGTACATACATTTTCTCTAGATATCAACAAAACTTAGCATTTCCCATGCCTGAATTTAGCCCTGTTACAGTCTAGCGGGAATTAATAGTGAGGGATATTTTTCTTGAATTTAAGCTTCCTTCTGCAATTTTCAAACCTTTCACATAACTGTGTTTAAATAATGTTTAAGTTCTGACTTTTATTATAATTTATCATGTTCATTATAGTGCTAATTTCAAACCTGAAGTTTGTTCACTATTTCAACAAGGTGTTTGACTAGTCATTTCTCTATTTCCATGGTTAGATTCTGATATTGTGGCAATGGATTAAGAAATTTTGACATTATGTGAATTTTTAAGGTAGACAGCAACATTTTATATTTTTGCAAATCTGGTATAGCTGCCCAATGTTAGTTCTGTTCTTTTGAGCTGCTGAAATGTGCTGGGACTAAGGGGTTTGAACTTTTTAAACAATTTGGTCATCCTTTCAGATACTTTCAATGAAATTACTGAATTATTTAAATTTATTTCATGGTTAGTAGCTATTAAAATACCTTTATTAAAATAAATGTTAGAATGTGTTCATTGCAGAATATTTGCTAATATAAATAATATTTAATAATAGTTATTTTTAACCTCATACCATATGGTACTTTCTTGGCCTTCACTAATTTTTATTTAAGTTACAGTAGAATGTGTAACGCATAATAGAAACACTTGGAACCTTTTAAATTCATTTTAATGCTCTTTTAACATTTTGTATTAGGTTCAGCTTTCTCTATACACTTACTTGTCTGCTGAATTTATTGGAACTGCCACCATTTACACCACCATACGCAGAGTGGGAACAGTGCTGCAGCTGATGCACACGCTGAAATACTACTACTGGGTCATCAACCCGGCGGACAGCAGCGGCATTGCCCCCAAGGGGCTCGGTAGGTGAACTGCTTCCCAGCCGGGCCGCTGTGCTCGGCTGTTGGGCCTCCTGAGTGCTGCTGTCCTGGGGAGGTGCACGTGGGTACGGCAGCATCTCGGGCGGTGGCCTTTCTTAGGCAGTAAACTGGGGTCATGAGAGTTCTCTGTGGTAAAGAAGCGCTTAGCTTTGCAGTATTAAATTAGTTTTGGAATAAAGACAGGTAAATTAAGTAACATTTCTGCCTTTTAGCCTATATCTTGTGATTCAGGAAGATACATTCATGCATTAAAAACAGATGAAGGATATTGGTCATGACTTGTGAGTTCTAATACAGTTGTTTCAACATTTTGAAGTTGTTGCCTTTTTTAAAATTTGTTTCGCATACTTTACCCTTTGCTCCATATATAGTAGAAGCTAATTTTTCACAGCATTGTGTGGTTTAAAATATATTGCCAGTTTTTCTAATTATATAAAAATACATGCTTATCATAGAAAATAATATAAAAGAAAAAAATTGTTTATAACCCAAACCTCAGAAATTACCTGTTACGAGTTTGGTGCGCGTTCTTCCACTGTTTCTCATTGCATAAATGCGTGAAATATTTAAACTCTTAAGAATTGGGACTACCTTCATATTTCCGTGTTTTTTCCCTTGACTCTGCATAGTGTTCTAAGAGGGTGTACCATTTACATATTTCTACAGTTTTGATTCCGTAAATAGTCAAATTTACAGATAAGTCACTGATCAGTTTCATTATACATGATCATTTACCTCCGTCCTTGATTTGTTTGGAGTGACTGGGCAGGGTCTTGCGGTGAACATCGTCAGTTTCTCAGAACCGCGGTGCCAGTTGGCAGTCGCGCTGGCAGGGTGTTGGCGCTTCTCTCCGCGTGCTCACGGCAGCCTTCAGACGACTGTTGCAGGGAAATCGTTTTGATGGGGGAAGATGGCATTTCACTGCGTTAACATTCACTTGCTTACTTTACTGTCTTTTATTGATGGGACTTAAAATGGTGTTATTTGCACTCAGATACACTGTTCTGTCATTTTATGGCTTTTGTATTGGTTTTGAACCTAATGCCTCAAATTTACTGAATGCTCATTATGAGTTAGAATCTATGCTAAGCATTCTGTTGTACATGTTACTTTTGTTTAATCATTTGGAATGGAATTAAATATACATAGACATACATGCAGGGTTATGTCTAAATGTAGTTATTTTGGTAATATCACTCCCATTTTGCAGATTGGAAAAAAAAAAGGGACTGAACTAAAATTTGAATCATGTTTATGTGACTAAGAGCCCCTGTTCTTAAACACTACCTCAGATAGCTTTTTTTTTTCTTTAGGTAAATCATATATTTACACATAATTATTTCTACTTCCAAGAATTATTTTCTCATTTAGAGAAAATTTGTAAGAATTGTGCAGGTAATATCTTATACCCTTCTACCATATTTCCTAGTATTTTATATTTTACCACATAGACTTTATCACTCTCTACTTCTTATGTAAACATATACATACCTACACATATGGACATTTTCCTGAGTCATTTGAGAATAAATTGCATATGTGATGCCCTGTCACCCCTACATATCCTGCTGCTTATTTCCTGAAACATCAGGGCACTGTCTGAGACACAACTGTAGAATCAGGTAACTGACATTAGTACCACACTGTCATCTAATCCCAGACCTCTTTGAAATTTCATCCACTATCCCAATAGTATCCCTGCTGGGGGGGGGGAATCATTTTCCCCAGTTCCCAGGTGAGGATCTTTTGTTGTTGTTAGTTGCCTTGCTATTTTAATATTCTTTGATTTGGCAGTTGTTTTAGTATTTCCTTGACTTTTTGGAAGAATACAGGAAGTTACTTTTTAGAATGTCCTTTAATTGGGATCTCTTTGATACCTGCTCATGAAGGTTCAGGCCTGTCATTTTGGGAAAGAATCACACAGAAGTTGTACCATTCTTTCTCATGTATCATGCAGGAGGCGCATGATGTTGAGTTGTCTCACTACTGGTATTAATTATGATCATTTGATTAAAGTGTTGTCTACCAGGATTCTTCATTTTTTAAAATGTTTACTGAATTTACAGGGGTGGCATTGGTTGTTAAAATTGTACAAGTTTCAGGGGTACAATCCTACGATACATCATCTCTGTAGTGTCTTGCACGTTCACCACCCAAGTCAAGTCTCCTTCCATCACCGTCTGTCCCCCCTTTACCTTCTTCTGCCCTCCCCCACCCCCTGGCCCTCTGGTCGTCACCATACTGTTGTCTGTGTCTGAGTTGTTTTCCGACTCCCTTCGCCTGCTCACCC
This sequence comes from Anoura caudifer, assembly GCA_004027475.1. Lineage (NCBI taxonomy): Eukaryota > Metazoa > Chordata > Mammalia > Chiroptera > Phyllostomidae > Anoura > Anoura caudifer. Next base: position 53,975 of record PVKU01006286.1, read on the forward strand.
CGCCCTGCAACCCCTCCCCTCTGGCAGCTGTCAGTCTGCTGTCAGTCTCTCTTTTGTTTATTAGTTTCTTAATCGTAAAACTACTTTCTCTTTTGTAATAATAGGTATTTGTTGAGAAAAATACATTGAGATATATAAATATCTTGCTTTTTAAAAAAATTATTTTTAATTAAAAAATTTTAATTTAAAAAAAATTTCCCATACTGATTTATCAGTAACTCTTGTCAGAAATAATTTTTACTGTGAATGCTACCAAGCAGTGATATTTTCTAATGTTTGTTACTTCGAATTCTTCTGTGGAAATAACTCATTTTTCTCCTACATTTATTCATTTTCAATACTGGTATAGATTTCATGGGCTTCTGTTTTATTTAGTGTGTAAAACCCACTTTTGGCAGGCTTTCCCTGGGAGGGGTCAGACTAGTGTTTTAGGCTAGGAGCCTTAAGGTCTCTGTTGAGCATAGTTAGGCCTGCCATTGTTGCCAAAAAACCCCAAACCCCCCAAATCCTAAAGAACTACAGATAGCATGCAAAGGAATGGGTGTGGTTTGGTTTATGAAACTTAATTGGTTTGATGTAGCCCAGAGGCTGTGCTTTGAGTTGTCTCCTTATTTATTATTATGTCAATTTGTCTCAGATTTGGCCAGTAGGAGCCCCTTCACATGGGTACTGGCTTTTTCATAACCCATGTTCACAGTTCCTAATTTTTTAGTAGACGTCCTTGGTTCATCGTATGCTTTCCTTATTTATCCCACTGCTTGAATCACCTGTTTTTTCAAGGCGCCTGGGATTGTTTGGGCAGACGTGGATTTTACAACCAAGATCTGAGTGTTAAGTGTGCTTGTTGTACCTACTCCTCTGTGGCATCAGTGCCTGTGGGCGTTCGTGGTGACAAGGATCTCAGTGCGCGCACGTGCCCGTGTGTATGCTTCTGCCTCTTTTCTTTCTGCACATGCATGTGCATTGGGGGTTCACATTTGAGGTGTTTTAAGTGTTTTGAATGTATCATGAACACAAAGTGGTATTACTATGCACATATAAAGTGAATCTCGCCGGTCACGCTGCGCGTAAGGAACGGAGCATCACCGGAAGCCTGTGGGAGCATGTGCACCTTCCTGCCGCGTCCACCGCCGCGATAACCCAGTCCTTAGCGCTGTGTCTGCGGTGCTTTCACTTTACTTGAGTGCGTTTTGCTTTTTCCTGTGCTTGACTTGACGCCTTTGCTGCTTATGCACGTGTCCCTAAATAATTGTGTCGCTTCCATGATACTATTTTACATAAATAGTATTGTCCCACATGTGATTTGTTTTGTCATTCAGGTTCACACTTGTAAGATAAATGTAATTGTTTCCTTTTGTAAAATACGAATTCATACAATATACATACACATGATATACTCATGTCTATGTATTTCCCTACAACCTGCTCTTACCTTGTATGATCTATGACAGTAGTAATTGCGTGTAACATTTACTGAATGTTCACATTAAATGGACCAGGCACTGTTCTAATTTCTTTACATACGTTGAGCCATATAATTCTCACAAAGTATCTTATGACATAAGCACTATTAATTTTTCTCATTCTAACAAAAAATGATGCATTAAGGTAATATAAAATGTGTCCAGTTTCATTAAGTAGTGGCAAGGTTAGAACTAAAGTAAGAGTTTCACTAAGATAGTGGCTCTCTGGACTGGGAAAGAGGAGCAGCTCTGACTGGGAAGGGACCCTGGCTGAGCTGAGGGTGAGGTGGGGGCGGGCTGGGTGGGGCCCCTGCCACAGCCAGGGAGCGCGTGTGCAGGGGGTTGGCCCGCTGGTAGTCGCACCGCTGGGTGCTCTAAATGGAAATCAGCCCTGGGGGGAGCATGCGCGTCCCAGCAGTCCGAGACCTGTCTGCACGTGCCCTGGGCCAGGACCTCACCCTCCCTGGGGTGCGCACCACCCAGGTGCCTTTGCAACCAGGTGGTTCAGGCGTTCATCTCATGATGCTTCATGCAGTTGTACATGCATCTCTTCTGCAGGTGTGCTGTTGCTCACAATGAAACAGATTGTTAAGAAAAAGTACGACCAAGTGCTGGAGAGAGGAGGGAGAGGGTGTGCGGTCCTAGTCCAAGATTGGAGCCCAACGTAGAGAGCGGTCTGGGAACTGGGGGTGGTGGGATGTCCCTCTCAAAGGGCTCTGCGTGGATTGAGTGTTGATTTGCTCCGAGATGCAGTGATCTGCAGGTCAGTTTGTGGGGAGTAAATAAGAGGTGTTAGAAATTATACGTGAAGGGATTATAGTTTTGAAGCATAGAGAAGCTATATAAATCCTGGTTGCGTGAAAAGAAGTTTGGCGTTTAAGCACTTCCACTGTTCTAGCTACATACCTTAAAGGTATAATTTAATTATTGTATATGTTACATATATCATTGCATAGTCTCATTTTTTGTAATTAAATGTTCCCAATTACTTTGAAATTTAGATGTTAGGATGAAATTTCTCATCATGTTCATTTGACTCATAAGCATTGGTTGTCCAGTGTAGTGTGTGTTTGGTACATGCAGCTGACATGGAAGGAGAAAGCTGCAGGACAGATAATTACAGTAGCGCGTCACTTTCTCTGCGCCGTGTTTTATAACGTGTGGGGTGAAAACAGAGACAGTGTTTCAATGAAGACAGGCTTGAAGGTGGAAGAAGGAATTGTGAAAACTTGGATTTGAGGGGGAAAGGGAAACACCTTATTAAGTAATAAAATTTGGAAAAAGTATCCATGCAGCTACTTGACAATCATGCACTTATCAATGTATAGTAACACACTTTTTAAATAGCAGATTTCCCCCAAATCTGACATTTCGTGAATAATTTGAACTTGCCAAAAATCTGAAAATAATGTTTACATTCTCTAATATAATTGAAATTACACAGCATTAATACTAATAAATATAATAATAATAAATGTGACTGTTAAAGAGTTCTGTAGTATCCTGACATTATTTTATTAAGCTCATTTAATATTGTGATTTTTGTTTTCTGTTTCTTTTTTCCTCCTAATGTTTTGTTTTTTTCTAGATGGTCCCCGGCCATCACAAAAAGAAATTATATCGCTGAGGGCATTTATGCTACTTTTTCTGAAACAGCTCATATTAAAGGTAAAATAATTCTGTGTAATTCAGAATTGTAATATATTAGGTGGAAGGAATTTTTGGCATGTTTTAAAATCATTATTGTAAAGTTAGCACAAACTGTTTAATTCATGAATTGTTTTTAAAATTCTGTCAACTGTAGTATTAACTTGTATTGAATTTCACTTCTGTTAGATACTCAGAGACCCTCTGCACTGAGGGACATAGCAGAAATAGCAAGGAATGTAAATAAGCATAAAGACTTTATTCTAGAAAACGGTCTTTGTCCCTCTTTTGAGAAGGCTTATGTTATATATTTTATTACAGTAGGAGATTTAAAAGACTGAGATTGAAAAATGGAAAGTAAAGATAAAATACACAATTAATATTGTAAAGTGTAGCATTCATTTGGATTATTTTAAGAGAAGATTACATGGTTAAAATAGTGGTATTTATTAATAGTTAGATGATCAAAATATACTAACTCTCTATAGGGGAAGTTAGTCAAATATTAACAACTTGGAAAAATAGATACTAATTTCTAAATACTTATTTAACCTGAAATAATATAGTTGTTTGATTATGACTCATCTATTTTAATTAAAACATTGCTACTCTTAAGTTGTTTTTATTTTTTTTGAAATGATCATTTTGATGCCTGTGTTTAATTGACATTTTAATTTTAGATTTAAATTAATTTTTTTTAAACATTAGGATCGAGGGGTCAAAGAAGATGAACTTCAGAGTATATTAAATTACCTACTTACAATGCACGAGGTAGGGTCTTCTTTTTGAATTATTTTATTCAGAGTGTTTAGCATAGAGTTTGAACTGAAGAAATATCGGTGCTTCTTATTCATTACACAGGATGAAAATATTCATGACGTGTTACAGTTACTAGTGGCTTTGATGTCAGAACACCCAGCCTCGATGATACCAGCGTTTGATCAAAGAAATGGAATAAGGTATGAGGAGAATGCTGCTGTTTTTAGTGGACTCGGGTACAGCTGTGCTTCCTAGAATAGTCCCTCTTCGTGAACTTTTGAATAAATACAGCAAAATCTTACACATAAGAAGGAAATAAATGGAGAAAGCTGCTGTGAATCCTCTGGTACTCATCCAAGGAAGTGTGAAGAAAATGGGTCTGAGGCCTCAAGAAGAGTAATTAAATTGTTGCTACAGTGAGGACATTTCAAGGAGTGGGCCGAGCTGGTCTTAATTTGGCCGGAAGACAAGAGAGGCTGTGGTAGAATTCAGCAAAAGGGAGCAGAGAAAGTGAGTTTTTAGGCTCAAGAGCTTGAAAGGATTGGAAGGGCCATGTCCTGGTAAGGTCAACTTTGGTTTTGTTGATGATACCGTTGAAGAATTGCTCAGATTTCCATTTTGTGAGACAGTGTGGAAAAGGAGGTGGAGAGAGACAACACTGCCATGAGGGACCCAGAGTGTGGGCCGCGACCAGCATGCAGGTGCAGGTGATTCAGCACCAGGGGGCAGGGCCGGAGACAGTGAAGATGCACCGCCCCTGGGAAGACGGTGGCGGGGTAATTACGGTGTGCGGACAAGTGGTGCACAGTTTCTTGATTAGTATTCTTACGAAGTTAAACTTTCATCCTAGTCCCTTAGGAATGCTCCCTCTTTATTTCTCTGGAGTCTGAGCTACTGGAATGTTGCTCCATGTGCAACTCAATGGAAAAATAAATCAGTATCAGCAGTTAAGATGAACAACCTGAGCCAGTGAATCAGGAATCACCTGTCTGTTGTCTAAGTAAACAGTCATGAACTGATTGGACAATAAGTTTCCTGCTACTGCTGTATTGCAGTCTCTCCTGTCTTGTTTTGTAAGAGACATTTGTCTGTTTGTGGAGAAAACCCTAGATGTCTTCATGAGTCAGATGTGAACCATAATTTCTGTTGGTCCTTGTTTTCCCTTCAATTCCAAGTTCATCCTAGACGATGGGAACTGAGTGGAGTTACTGATTCTGTATCTGAGGATAGTCACATTTTTAGGCTCTGAGCTTTTCCTTTGGATCTCAGAATTATTTTTTCTGTTGGATGTTTTTTTGTTATGATTTCCTGAACTTTTCTTATTTGACTTGTGTAACTTTTCTGTTCTCATACTTGTCTTTATAAATTACTGATCTTGGTTCTTAAAAGTTCTGAAAATAGATTTCAGTATAGATACATTTAGGAACTTGGGAAAAAAATCTTTCAGAGGAAATAATCACTTATAGTTTATCTTTACTCACGGTCTGTTCTTCAGTAGAGTAACACCAAAAAAACCCAAAATCAACAATATGTTAATTTTTGAATAGTATGCCACTGACTTTAAGTTCTTTTCCACTTTGTCAGTGCTGTTGCGATGATAGGAAAATTGTACTGCCCTTTCTATTGCCAGCTTTTTTGCTTAGCCCAGCTTACCGCCCCTTCGAAGTATAAGATGTCTGCTGGTTGGGCAGAGGCCACATGGCCGCCTTACTGAGCAGGTGCCTTCAGACCAACACACGAAGCAGGTGTCTCCAGAGGAAAGGACAGACACTGATGCAGGCTGCTGCACTTGCGGGAAGACGGGTCGGAGCAGGCGGGTGGGGCCGAGCTGACGTCAGTGCCGCGCCACTGCTGTGATCTGTAGGGCGTCGTCCTGGCCGTGACTGACAGGCGTTCACGGCCTGCTGCACGTAAGGAACGCAAACAGTCACTCCCTGGAAAGTGCAGGTGTGCTCGCCGAGCACAGTGAGGGTGGTAGAGGGCCGTGCATGGAAGGACACAGAGATGGAGGTGGTTTTTCTTCACGTCTGTACTTGTGCAACATTTTATTTTAAAAAGATACTTAAAATAATAAAGCATATCCTGTTTTGTAATCAGAGTCACCACTGCCATCCTAAAGGACCTGCTTAAACTCTAGAATTAGTTTTAAAAGAATATAGTTATTATTGCCCCTCTGTCTTTTGAAAAAATATTTACTTTTTAAAAATAAAATATGGGCCCTGGCTGGTGTAGCTCAGTGGATTGAGTGCAGGCCTGCGAACCAAAGGATCGCAGTTCGATTCCCAGTCATGGCACATGCCTGGGTTGCAGGCCAGTTCCCAGCAGGGGACCCATAGGAGGCAACCACACATTGATATTTCTCTCCCTCTCTCCTTCCCTTCCCCTCTAAAGATAAAATAAATAAAATCTTTAAAAAAATATGGGATAAAATCTCTCATAGTATTTGAAGTGACTGTACAGGTGGAGTAAGGTTATATGTTACTAGAGACTTTTTTGCTCCAAGTAAAGAAGACTTCTCAGACTGATTCAGTGAAAGCGACTAGTGTGTGTGTTGTGGAGGCCTCACTGGGGTGGGGACCCGGACCTGGAGAGGGGCAGGGAGATGAGTTTGATTCCACTATTTCCTGCCCGCGGCTTGTGCCCTCTAGTTCCTGCTTCAAGTTGATTCCTCCTTCAGGAGCCCAGCAAAGATGCGGTGCTGTTTTCTTGATCTGACCCCAAACCCCGAGAAAAGAGAAATAACTGGAGAGGGCCAAGGTGCAAAGGCCTTGAGCACAAATGTCAGGGGCAGTTCTAAGGGAAGGGGAAAAGTGGCTTCTCTAGGCACGGGCCTTAAAGTAGGGCACCGGCACCGTGCTGGGGCGCTCGTGCTTGCGACGGCCAGCCGGCCGGCCGCACCGCCCTCCTCGTGCATGTCTGAGGCCACGCCGACGGGAACACTAATACGGTGTTCTCGTGTTTGTTCTTTCCGATGAACTGGAAGTTCTGAGAGGTATTTTCTATTTTATGTATGCTGTGATTTGATTGTGAAACATACAGTGCTTACATTTTTAGTATTTGTAGACTTTAAAAGATCATTGATTTTTATATTTTTAGGGTAATCTACAAATTACTGGCTTCCAAAAGTGAGAGTATTTGGGTTCAGGCCCTGAAGGTTCTGGGATACTTTCTGAAACATTTAGGTCACAAGTAAGTTGATGTTTTTTTAAAATAATGAATTGTAGAAATATCTACTGAAATTATATTTTTACTAGTTTTGTATCTAATATAACATGAAGTTTCACTGGAATAATTTTACAGCAGACAGTAATAGCATCCTGTGGTAAAAGTTGCAAAAATATTTTACAAAAGAATGTCTGTTAATAGTAGATTATAGAGCAAAATCAAAATTTAAGTAATTTAGTTTATGCCTATTTACTTGCTGAGAAGAAAGTATTGTTTATTTTAAGGATGTGATGAAATATTTCATCAAATAAATAAAGTAAAGCACATGTGGATATGATTTCAATTAAAAACCAACTTGACCCAGGAGATAGCATGCATGTTGAGGTCTCCCTTCGAGCTGTGGCCTTGGTACATGCTGAGTCAGCATTTTCTTGTTTGTTGTGTTCTTTTCTAACTTTGGGGCTCATTTGATTACCTTTGTAATTCGAAAACCCTAGAATATCTTTTTTCCTGAAATCTGGAAGTCAGACACTGTGGAAAATTTCCTGTTGACTTAATGAGTGTTTTCGATACTGTTCTGTCCAGTGCATGATTACTCTTTTTAAAATCCATCTTCTGTACAAATGAGCCCAGGAAATCCGGGCCGTTATTGCAGTGTTGCTGGGTGGGGTTCCTCGCCCGAATCCTACTGTTGCCGGTTCTTTTTGGTGTTTAAATATACCAAGTTTACTGATAACACTGATGAAAGCTGCGCAAAATCCAGATAAATAACTCTGACATGCTAAATGTAGTCTACGGGAAGAGGTATTATTTTCATCTTGGTCCCAGATCACTGGTCAAGTAAGGGAGAACAGAGATATTACAGACATGGAAACTAATTCACTGTGGCCAGGATTGTAGAAAGTTACCCTTTTACGACTGAGAGTAAGAAGCACGTGTACTTTTTAATATTAGGAGGTGTAAGCGTTGCTTATTTGAAGAAACTGATTAGGAGACATTACTAATTCTAGCCTAGATGCAGTGTTTTAAAACTTGTCAATAAAGCACGTTTAAAAATACAGAAATATTAAAAATATTGCTGTGGAGTACACAATTGTGATTAAAAATTTTATCATAAAAAATAATTTGCTACCGAAGAAGGACAGCTACTAAACAGAATTTCAGGAAGTTGGAGGGAGTGGTAGGATAACGTGGAAGTGTCGAGTCATAAGCTAATAGAACTTTGGGGGAAAGAAACCGGAGGAACAAAACTCGCACACAGACGGAAAAGAAGGCAGAGGCCGCTCAGAGGCAGAGTGCCTGCGTGGGCAGCGCCGTGAGGCACGCAGAGGACGGGACTGGGGGTGGCGTGACGGCGTGTGGGGGTGCGACTGAACCTGTGTGTGCCCCCCCCAGGAGGAAGGTGGAGATCATGCACACCCACAGTCTGTTCACGCTGCTCGGGGAGAGGCTGATGCTGCATACGAACACCGTGACCGTCACGACGTACAACACCCTGTATGAGGTAGAGCTTTCAGAAATGCGCCGTGACGGCTACAGTTCCATTGTGTCACTGTCGTCTCAGTTTTCCTACCACCACGGCCCTGCCCCACCCACGCCCACCTCCTACCCGTAGTCATTCTTCCCTTCAGCTTTGTTCGTGGGTCCTGCATGCATGTTCCTTGTCGGCCCTGCCCGTTTCCCCCCATTACTGTCTGTCTGTTCTTTAGTTATGTCAGTGTCCCTGGTTCCATTTGGCTTGCTTGCTTGTTTTGTTGATTAGGTTCCACTTATAGGTGAGATCATATGGTGTTTGTCTTTCACTGCCGGGCTTACTTCACTTAGCAAAATGCTCAAATGTACGCAGTGGATAAGGACTGTGCCAGTGTGATCTTTAAAATCCTAAAATCCTGCATATGATAGGATACCCGTGATAGGAAATAAATAGTGAGTGCTAAAGGGCTGAGTGAGTTACATTCTTAGTAGGACTTGTCAGACAGCGCCACTTAAGTTACAAGACTTGAGGCGCTGTTTTCGATGTTCTCAAAACTAAAAACTGTTAAGAAAACATCCCTGTCTCAGTTTTCTGAGGAGAATTTATTCTTGTATCTCATATACTAAGACATGAATTAACTTTAATGGACGCCTCTTTGAAATTACACAAAGCTATTTCTGTATAAATATTTTTTGAGAATTATAATATTTGCAAAATACATTTTAAATTTTATTTGCTTTATATTTACATTGTTACTCCATCTATAAATTACAGATTATTGTATTTTCTCTACTTACTGATTTGTGGCACAGTTAAGAATTATTTGTTACATTGTAAATCTGTTTTCTAAACGCAGAGCTAGATTTTTCCGTGCACTGGACTGGCAGGTCTCACTCCCACCCCCAATGCATCGTGGGGAGACTTCTCTCCAGTCTGTTCTGACATTCTGTCCCATGGTGCCCAGGCCTCCGGTGAGGTGGCTTGAAGAGCTCCGTTCCTTTTAGAAATGATTACCTGACGGTTTAAATGTGTACTTTTAGTGACTTTGTCTTTTTCTGTAAGGGTGCGCTAGTTTCTGAACACAAATCTTTTACAACATGGCATTCAACTTTAAATATTAAGAACCTCATAATAAAATTCTTATCTGAAAATTACAGAATCCTCGAGGGGGACAGTGTGTGAGGCATCGTAGTGTCTGAGTATTCTTTTCACAGATGAGGAAGCTGAGAGTCGCTCAGCGTGACACATGTCCACCCTGTAAAGGTGAAGCCTCTCTGAGCCCGGCGCCCATGGGGCAGTTAGGTGGAGGGGTGGGGTCCGGGGTGCGCCCCCTCGGCGAGGAGCCAGCCCCGCCCCTGAGCCCCCCGAGCAGCGATGAGTGGTGTGTGGTAAGGCTGCGGGGCGAGGGGTCAGAGCGGCGCTGGGAGCTCCTGCGTCAGCCCGGACCCTCTGTGACTCACGAGTCCTTCCGATTCCCTCCGTGAAGGAACGAGGAGAGGGTGGTGCTCCGCCCTTACCGGGTCCCACGCAGCACGTGGGTGGGGCTGCCGCGGGGCTTGCCGCACTTTGTTTCCCAGCCTGCTCTGCTGCGACAGTCACTGGTCACCTGGCGCTGTGGCTCCCACCCTGTGGCTGGTGCGAGTTGAGGTGTGCAGTGAGCGTGAGACGCACCTGGACTGTCACGTCCACCGCTGGCTCCGAGCCGCTCCACTCCGGTCGGGGCAGGGGCTCACGTCCTGGGCACAGCCCTGCTGCCTGACTCCTGTCTCCCTGTTTCCTCCCCACACCCACCCACCCCCCCAGGTCCAGCGCCCTTGGGTTCTTCATGACCATCTGTCACGTTCGTTCACTAGGAACGGTGTGGTGTTATGCTTGCCTCCAGAATTTTAATTAAGTTGTTGACTCTAGAAACACATTTCCACCTCGCAACTGTTTCGATTCCAGTCGTGTAGCAGAGTGGGGACACATAGCCTTGTCTTAATAAATACAGGCTGAATTGAGTTTCTCAATATATTTTTGTCATTAAAAACCTTGTATTAGAATATGTTACAGTTTTCAAAGCACTTTGACGTGTAGAGTCTTACTTGGTCTTCCTAGCAACATCATTAGGTGGGTGCCACGGCCATGACCCTCATTGTTCAGTGATCACATAGGGACTCAAAACAGACCAGTGTGCAGCTGGAGGTCTTTGAGATGAATTTTGTTTTCTGTGCAATGAGATTTTGTCTTTGGGGGTGAGGAAGCTTTGACTGTTCTTATGGAAGACTATGGCTTTGTCTTTTCCAAGCTTGTCTGTTGTGATTTTGAATCTCTTTGTAACCAGAATTATTGGAATCTTGTCCACTGGGTTATAGGTTCACACCAAGTCTTTCTGGGTAAACTGGTATGAAACTTTCTGTAAGCATATACTAACCACTGCCTGTCCCGTGGTCTTTGGTTTTCAAAGAAACTTTCACCCCCCCCCCCCCATCTGACGAGCTGTGCGTGTCCGGAGGCCCTGTTCAGAGTGTCCTGAGGTGCCGTCCTGTCTCAGCAGACGTGCGGGACCGCAGGGGGGACCGCACTTGTGCCCTCTGTTTACCCTCGCAGGACTAGAAGGTTTCTATTTCAAGTCAGTGCCATTTTGATACACATTCCTACTACGATTAAGTAAATTTCCTATCTTTTTCCTTTGAAAACAAAATCTGAGCAGAAAAGTAAGAAAAATGCCACTGTGGATGCCATGGTCTTTTTCCAAACCTGGGAACCATCGTGTCCCTTTAAGTTTCTTTCTTCGTCTCCAGCTTGTGCCATACAGTGTTGTACAGCTGGGCTTTCCCCAGACTTCCATAGTGTCCCCGAAGTCTTTGTACCTTAGTGTGCGCTGAACTGTTGGGAAGGGTTCACTCAGAACTTAGCAAAACAGGAAATTAAATCACTAATATAAAATGTCTTTATAGAGTATAGTCTCACTGGACTTTTTTTATGTATGCAAGAATTAGGTAAACACAGACTAAGGCTAAAAGTTCAGTAAATGGTCAGATATCCACTATTTATACATTGTTGTACGTTTTTAAACTTAATATTTATTGAGTACTGGCAGTATGTTAGGCGCTGTGCTTGTTGCTGGGAGTGTAACAGTGGAAAAGATGGGTACAAGTTCTGTGCTCACTAGGATTGTGTTTCAGTGGAAGGATTAGTAAATGTTTTATAATTGTCTTTACTTGGCCAGCTTCTGTCATTTGTTGTTGTTGTTGTGGTTGTTTGAATGAAGGCTTTTAAAAACACTCTTAGTAAGTTGATAATGAGCCACATTGTTTATAAAGAATGTCCCCTACGAGGCTTCATTTTGAGTTGGAACCCAGGCTTCCGACTTTATTTACTATTTTCTGAGTTTTTAAAATAAATTTTACATTGAGTCAAATGTTGACAGTTCTCAGCATACATGTATTAAGGATGTATGCTGAAAAGGTATTTCAAACAAAGTAAGGTTTTTGCCTTTCCTAAATAATCTCTTCTAAAAATACTGGTCTTGGTTTTGTCTTTCTCTATAATAAAAAAATTTTTTTGAAGACTCCAGATTTAGTAGTAAAGAATTCATAAGAAGACCCTTTAGAAGAGATACCTTTTAATTTGAACACAGTTGAAATATTTTTGAAATTCCTTGTGTGTTTATATATTTTGCAATTATATTTTAAATTATTTTGTGTATGAAATTCGAAATTTTCGTCTTTCAGATACTGACGGAGCAAGTGTGTACTCAGGTTGTGCACAAGCCGCACCCCGAGCCGGACTCCACGGTGAAGATCCAGAACCCCAGTGAGCATGCGGTAGCCCCTCCTCGTGGCGCAGCAGCACGTGGAGCCGAGTTCGGCTGAGCCGCCGGCTCACTGCCGTGTTCGCGTGGCTCAGGACAGGGGCAGCTCGCTCCCCGTGCTGCTAAGCCTTTGGCTAAAAAATCGGTAAATATTTTTGAGTGGAAAATATGATGCAGTTATAAATCTATACTTTTTTATTATTACTTTACAGTGATTCTTAAGGTGGTGGCAACTTTGTTAAAAAACTCCACGCCAAGTGCAGAACTGATGGAAGTTCGCCGTTTGTTTTTGTCCGACATGATAAAACTTTTCAGTAACAGCCGTGAAAACAGAAGGTGAGCAGTTTGAATACTGTAGCAAAACTTTATTCCATAACCTTACTCTCCTTTTCTTATTTTCAGTGCTTCATAGAAAAAAATTTCAAATCTTTCCCACATTGCTAAATACTTTTAATCATCAGAAGGCGTTGCATGTTTCTGTGATATAATCTGCATTTATTATACTTCTTATTTTTATGTTTTTACTTGTATTATATTTAATCAAATGTATGAATATACATCCACAAACCATTATCTAAAAGGCACTGACCCCTTTGGTCCTACCTGTTTATCACCAGTAATGCTTTCAGTGGTAAGTGTGTTGGATTTGTCCCTGCTCATCTGCGCTTCACTGCGTTTGTCTGATGATTGGTTGGGGTCATGTGTCTGAGGTCGGTTACCTAGCGCATGGGGTGGAGTCTGAAGCCACAGTGGCTGCCTGAGTCAGCACCTTAACGAGCATCAGCCGAGTGTGCTGTGTGTGCGAAGCACCTTGCTCCGCGGGTGGTCTCAGTGCACGGTCTCAGTGCTGTCTCCTGGGGACCATGACAACATGGCAGTGGCCACTGTGTGGCATGTCAAGTTCATTGTGAGTACTGTCTGTGATGAGGGAGTAGAAAAATAATCGGTAAGTGTGATTGGGAGAATTGGGAAAGCAATTTTAAGTGATGCTCTGGATTTTTCCAGGTGGAAAAATTGAAGCATCATGGCAGGTATGGTATGTAGATGGTGCAGAATGACTGCCCCTCGGTTAACCTGGGTCAGACCACGTTTTCACTCTGTACGTACACTTCAGCATTGTAAATTCTAAGGTAATTTCGGTATTTTTAATGAATACTTTCTCCCACTAGATGCTTATTGCAGTGTTCGGTGTGGCAAGACTGGATGTTTTCTCTTGGCTACATCAACCCTAAAAATTCTGAAGAGCAGAAGATCACTGAGATGGTGTATAACATCTTCCGGATTCTGTTGTATCACGCCATCAAATACGAGTGGGGAGGCTGGCGAGTGTGGGTGGACACCCTCTCCATAGCCCATTCCAAGGTAGCCTGCTCAGCAGCTTCTGTCCCCCTCCCCTCCCAGGTAGACAGGCTGCAGATGCTCCTCTGGCGCCCTCTGGTGGGCACCTGCCAGCACGCAGACTCCCCTTTCTGGGTTCTTCCGCTGTTCTGCCTTGGGATGGAAGCCTCTCTGGGTCATCAGGGATTTTAGACTCCAGAGGTGACCCCACACAGGTTTTACAGCAGGCCCGAGCACTTGAGCCTGAGCCGGTTGCTCTTTTAAAAACTAAAACATTCCTACTGATTCTTACAAGAATATTTTATGAAACAGACTCTGAAATACAATTTTTAGGACTTTTAAAAGGTAGTCAGGAATTATTTTTATTTTCAAGCAAATCATAAATACCTTTAAAGTGTTTAAGGTTATTGGTATCTTCATGGCATTATATTCTCTTTATTCTTAATCCTAGAAATCTGTATATCTGTATTTCAAATATTGTCTAATCTTTAGTGGAAGGAGGGCATAGTTTGCTAAACCCTGCTTTTGGGACTTAATTTCATCTTCCATAAATTGAAGGAGCTTTCGTATTGAGGTGATCTCCAAAGGAAGGTCCATCGCAAACTGAAATTATATGATCCTGTGACTATCCTAAGTAAAAATTAATACCATATGTGCCTCCCAGGAAAACTTTTGAACTTTTTTTAAGTTTAGAAGAGCTTTTACTCCTGTTAAAAATTTGAATTTTATAATGTATAGGCAACTTTTATTGTTACATTAACAAATTTGAAAATAGTATTTTACAGGAAAAGACATTGCATTATTTGTTGTGCGCACACACACACACCTTGATTATTTTAAAATACGCCTATATAAAAAGTAACAAATTAAAGTAACCTATGTAAAGGTAAAATTGTGATGTTTTAACAATCTATAAGTATATGTATTTATAAACGTGTGTGATTGTTTAAAATCAGCTGTTGAAACGGGCACATGTGGGCAGTGGGGGGTGAAACCGAGCTCGTGATAGGACTTGGGGGCTGTATCTCAGCCACATCTCCATTTCAGCTCAAGTACCGCAAACACGTAGGTGTTCAGCTGGCACGTTAGGTTAGGGTGACACTGGCATACCTAACCTAAAAGGATAGCTCACTTGTCTACAAGTTTAATATTGTTAGTTCACCCAACTGTATGTCTTTGGCCTTGTGAGAAGTCAAACTTTTTGATGACTATTTCCAAGCACTTGGTGAAATGGAGTATTTGTCTTAGTATCAATACAAACTGGGTTTGAAATCCTAATTTTTGGTTCTGTTTTTTTTTTTTTTTGTTTTGTTTTTTTAAAACTTGTTCCTTAGGTCACTTACGAAGCACACAAGGAATACCTGGCCAAGATGTACGAAGAGTACCAGCGACAGGAGGAGGAGAACATGAAGAAGGGGAAGAAAGGGAGTGTGAGCACCATCTCCGGGCTGTCCTCACAGGCCACAGGTGCCAAAGGCGGGCTAGAGATGCGTGAGATCGAGGACCTTTCCCAGAGCCAGAGCCCAGAGAGTGAGACAGACTACCCCGTCAGCACCGACACACGAGACTTGCTCATGTCAGCAAAAGTGTCGGATGACATCCTTGGACACTCGGACAGACCAGGGGGTGGTGTGCACGTGGAAGTGCACGATCTTCTCGTTGATATAAAAGCAGAGAAGGTGGAAGCCACGGAGGTAAAGCTGGACGATATGGACTTGTCCCCAGAGACCCTGGTGGGTGGGGAGAACGGGGCCCTGGTGGAGGTGGAGTCCCTGCTGGACAATGTGTACAGCGCCGCTGTTGAGAAACTCCAGAGCAACGTGCATGGGGGCGTCGGGATCCTCAAGAAAAGTGAAGAGAAGGATAACGGCCCACTGATAACGTTAGCAGACGAGAAAGATGAACTTCCTAACAGTGCATCATTTCTCTTTGATAAAATACCCAAACAGGAAGAGAAACTCCTTCCTGAACTTTCCAGCAATCACATTATTCCAAATATTCAGGACACGCAAGTGCATCTTGGTGTTAGCGATGACCTTGGGTTGCTTGCTCACATGACCAGTAGTGTAGACTTAACCTGTGCAACTATCATGGAGGAAAAAGAGTTCAAAATCCATACCACCTCAGACGGCATGAGCAGTCTTTCTGAAAGAGACTCGGCCTCGGCCTCGAAAGGGTTAGCGTATGCCGAAATGACAGCCACAGCTCTGGAAACGGAATCTTCCGGGAGCAGGACTGCACCAAATATTGATGCAGGAAGTATAATTTCAGATACCGAGAGGTCTGACGATGGCAAAGAATTAGGAAAAGAAATCCGAAAAATTCAGACCACTACTACAACCCAAGTGAGTGAGTTCCAAAACTGTATCGAATAAGGTGTTAGTTGTTTCATCAAAGCCAAGTAATTTCATACCAGTCACACCAGGTTATCTTTAATTACGGTACTGGGTTGGCCAAAAAGTCTGTATAGTTTTTTCCATAAAATAAAAGACATTTTATTGATCTGGCTATTTTGAGTATAGCCAGATCAATGTGTGGTAGAACATTGATTGTTTTCAGTTAGTGTCTCAATATGATCACTATCAACTTCAGCTGGTATGCCCAGCCATGGAGCATCGTCCGGCGGGAAGTATCCAGCATGGGACTTCACAGACTGCTTCTGACATGTTCGATCACTCGCAGAGCCTTCTCCTTTCACTGTGCAAATCATTTTCTGTGCTTCATTGTGTTTTTGCCTTTCTTGAAATAATAAAGCACATAATTGGCCAAAAATGTTATGTATTCTCTTACATCTTCAGTATTAAAATGGCTACACAAAATTCATGAATTTTGATAATTTTTTAATGCATGCTGATATGACAGCTGTCACAATACAGTCTAACAAAATCGTTTGGAATGAAGTTAAAGGCAACTAAACACGACTAGAGCCATCTTATGGGAAAAAAACAGGTGAACTTTTTGGCCAACCCGATGTAAGAGTAGTTTGTGGAATTGAGTTGTATGGTCGTACATATAAAAGGGATCTAAAATACCTGAATTATGTGCCTAGTTCTGCCACATTCTGTCTGTGTAGTTGTGCTCCACCTCTTGAGGCAGGCCTGAACTTCCTTAAAGAGAACAACAGATTGTACTAGATTAAAGTGCGGCCCTGAAGGGTCTGCCTATTTCTATTATTTTATGGCTCTGTGACTCCATTTACACATGTTGTACTTTGAGAGCTTCACTCTGAATATGTGGTTAATTGTAACCTTTGAAGCTTCAGGCCCACCCCTGTTGTGTGGATGTAGAAAAGAGGACTGTGGAGCCCTGAACAAGCTGGTGGTGACCGGAGGGAACGGGGGAATGGGACGGCACTCACCAGGGGCCAGCCTGCCTGGGGCCAGCCCCTGTGCTCTCAGCCCACGTGGCCCTGGGAGGGGCAAGGTGGCTGGCCTGCCGAGTCCTTAGCAGTGAGGTTTCACTCTAGGGCCTGCTCTGGGACCATGGGCTGTGAGGCCCAGGAGTGAGGGCACATCAGGGTCTCGGCTTCAGCCTCACCTGGCTGAAGCTCAGAGTGGTTGATGTTTTCTGATATGGATCTGAGTTGTTGAGCTTTGAGTTTTAAGACTGACTGCTTCCTCATTTTCTAGGCTAAATAATTCCGCTCTTACAATTAAGAGTGGAAGAAAACTTTTACCTCTACTGATCGTTTCGTTTCTGGGTTTTCTGCTCACCTTTTAATGTCGTCAAAAAGATTTCACATGTCCTAGTGTAGAGAGTAAACCGTATGCGTAGCCGGTATCTTTGTGCCCTAAGGGGACTCCTTCACGGTGGAGTCTTTGTGTGGAAAGGTGTCCTGCGGTGATCCTGGTCAGGGACCAGAGTGCTGAATGAGGTGTGGATTCGAAACAGAGAAGTGAGCAGTGGGTCCTCGTGGGGCACGGCCTCTGGGCGTGTCTGGGTTTCGTCCAGACACACGGGCACTTTCCCGGCTTCCTGACTGTCCAGCGCGTTCGTTTTTCTAGAGGGAGGTATGGTGAGGGGAGTGGACTCTGACGTCACCTTGACTCTGTTCGAGTGCTGTTTATTTTGATCTTGTGATTTTAACCACAAACTGTTGGTGATGTGTATCCATCTACGTCACTGGGAGGACTCGCTCGCTTTCCTAAGGAGGAAGCGTGGTCCCATGTCGAGACTCCAGGAGCCAGGGGTTGAGGGGTCTGGTTCTCAGTGCGAAAGGTTTCCTTGCTTAGTCTCTGAAGCTGCCAAGTAGCAGTAGTCACAGCAGCGCTCTCAGCTCAGGCTTCTGTTCGGGGGTCGCCAGGTGAACAGCCCCCAGGGGTGCGCTGGCCTGCTTCAGTCATACGCTTCAGCATCCCTCCCTCCCTCCCTCCCTTTTTGATGGTTTTCATTTTGAAATCAAGAATTTCATGTGAAGTCTACAGATGCTCACCATGTGTTTCTCCAGGCTGTTCAGGGTCGGTCAGTTGCACCAGAGAGAGACCTCCGAGTGGATTTGGGGTTCCGGGGGATGCCGATGACTGAGGAGCAGCGGCGGCAGTTCAGCCCTGGCCCACGCACGACCATGTTCCGCATCCCCGAGTTCAAGTGGTCTCCCATGCACCAGCGGCTTCTCACCGACCTGCTGTTTGCCCTGGAGACGGACGTGCACGTGTGGAGGAGGTAGGCAGGCTGCTGGCATGTGAGAAAATGAGCGGTTTAAGTTACTGGCGCCAGCCGACTTCGGAAGTGAATTATATCATTGAATAAATCTCACAAGTTAAGTTTATTAAAAATAAACTGAAATTTTTTTCAGAATCATAAATGTCTTTGTAAAGGCTATAAGGTCTGGGCTTCATATCAAAAGGTATCCAAGAATTTAGGCTTAAGACAAATAAAAAGCAAAATTTTAAAATCTTGCATTGCCTATTGTGTGTAAAATAGATTTAACAAAAAAAAATTGAGTTTTGGTTCAAAGAGATTTCCACATTTTTATTTTTTCTTTTTAAATTTCATACCACATACTAAATTTATTCTTGTTAATAAGCATATAATGTACATGTACTGTTAAAGTAAAATTTTAAATGATCTTATGTCTATTTTTAGAGACTATATCATTTAGATTAGTGGTTATCTATTCAAATAGACTCATTTAAAGAAAACCAAGTCTACGTAAATTAAATCGTTATCTTGCTTCACTTTCAATCCAATTTTCTAATAGCAGATACACAACCGGTTAGTTATGGGAGTACATCGCCTGTAGGGTAAGCACATAGATTAGGAGGTCAACGGCTCTCTGTAACGGCGTCCGCCACGTCCACGAGAACCGGCGGCCTGCAGGCTCAGGACTCACATGGCTTCTTTGCTTCTCAGGATTCTGCTTCCAGGGGTCAGGGCGGCTGTGGCAGGTCCCGGCCTGGATCAGCGCAGGAGCCTTGCCAAACTAGAGGACAGGGGTTCTTCCCCTCCTCTTCTTTCTCCTCCTTCCTTCCTTCCTTCCTTTTTCCCTCCCTCCGCTCTCTCTCTTCTTCCTCCTTCGTTCTTCACTCTCCTTTTTTTTTTCTTTTCTGTTTTGTTTTAATACAAGCCCCTCAGGAAACTTCCCCTTATATTTCACGTGCCGATAGGGGCCTGTGCTCTTCTGTGAGTCAGTCACCAGCGGAAGGGGGTGGGGTTACAGTGACCGGTCTGCACGGAGCAACTCTGACCAGTGACCTAGTAGCCAGGGCGAGCGAGGCCAGCTGTCCCTGCGCCTGCTCTAGTTCAGGAACAGGACGGAACCGCGGCTGTGCAGGTCGGGAGGTAGTCCAGGCCTGCCGGGGCGTTGTCACTTCTGGTGCTGCTCCATCACTGCGTCCTCGGTCTGCTCACGTGCAGAGACCCAGGCCTTCTCGTTGCTGGTGCCGAGCAGGCTGCGTTGCTCAGGGCCCGCATGCGAGGAGCCTAGAGCGCGCAAGACCCGTGGCCGTTTCCGTGCCTGTCGGCGCGTGGGGACGCGCAGTGCAGTCTCCCGAGTGCGACGTCCGCAGCCCCTCTGCGAGGCATCCTCGGTGTCCTTCCTTTTAACCTGCTGTGTGTCTTTGTTTCCTTTCAAGGGCTCTCGTACCGTTTCCCAAACATAATTTTATGTAATTCACTTTTTAAAGATGGCACTTTATATTAGAACAGGGGAAAACATAGTACTGCGATCTAAGATACAATACAAGATATTTTAAAATTATAAAAAGTTGAGAATCATTGACCTAATCTGGTCATGGACTAGTCTCCACCCCATTAGAAGATAGCCCCTATTCTTGACCGACACCAGGCTAACACGGTGCATCTCTGACTGCCTCCATGGCATGCTTTGTGTTGGGACGCTGCACTGCGAGCCTTGGAGGTCTTTCCTCTTTTTTATTCGGTAAGTCCTTGAATTTTTCCTGATTCGTTTGCACTCGCCTGTCACGTCACTTCGGTGATGAGCAGTGGACAAGTTCGCTGCGGCTGGTCAGAGGCACGGGTGCTGCGGAGAGCGGGTGAAGTGTTCCGTCCGCTAGCCGGTCCTGCTGTCAACGTGGAGGGGTAGCTCTGCCTGATAACCGTTTCAGCCCAACACGTGCACTTAGTCCCGTGTCTTTGAATCAAGCTGGTGCGCCGTGTTTCTTCAGAGAAGCAGAAACCTAGGTTAGAACACTCAGACATGCAGTGACTGTGTGCAGATGAATGCTGCACTTTCAGTAATATAATATCTCAATTATAAATTACACTGTTTTCTAGCAGCTCCTTAAATTTGCCTAGCTCTTCATTATTTGTCACTTAAAATATTACAAATGTCTAAGTTTCTTATTTTTAAACTGAGGAAGTGTTCATTTGTATTTCGTTTTTCTGCTGTTTCAGCCACTCCACAAAGTCTGTAATGGATTTTGTCAACAGCAATGAAAACATCATTTTTGTGCATAACACCATTCACCTCATTTCCCAAATGGTAGACAACATCATCATCGCCTGTGGAGGGATCCTGCCTCTGCTCTCAGCAGCCACGTCTCCCACTGTAAGTGCTTGGCCGCCACCTAGTGGGCACGTTGTATGATTGCGTGGCAGAGCCCGGCCAAGGGCCTGGGCCGCAGGGACGGGGTCACAAAGCGTGTTCATCCAAGGGACTTTGTCATATAAAGCTGTATGTGCAAACACATGTTTATGCTCGTTTGTCAGCGCTAGGTCCCAGCTGTATGTATTTATAGAGATAATCTCTGATGATTCTGACGTGTACGTCTTAGAAAGACTCATAACTGTAAATGATTTGCTTTATTTTCTAAATATTGTTTATCCCTTCAAATGTATTATAAGAAACTTAAAATCTTGAAACTCTGAATACAAGTATATAGTTATTGTACAGTAATTAGAGTCATGAGTCTAAATTTAGGAAAAAATCATCATTATATATGCAGTTTCGTATGATTTAGCTGAAATATTACTTCTAAACTCACTATTTTAAATGTCATCTAGGAGTTTAAGCAGTCCTATTCTCTGAAATTTGATCTTAAAGCCAGCAATTTTGCTTCCAAAAGAACTAGATCAATTAATTCTAGGAGCATTTCTTATTTAAAACTTAGGCATTTTTATAGAAAAAGTACAAAATCCATTGCTTTATGCTATCCTAAAAATTTCACAATTAATAAAAACCTCAAAACTTTATGTCACTCACATGGCATTTAATAGCATTTTTATCTGATTTTATTTACTGGTTCAATATTTATTTTAAAAAGTATACATTTTTGTCTTTATATAAAACACTGAAATGTATTAGTATAATAACGTTGAAAGGCATTTAATGTTAATTACATGTCATTTAAAGTATAGTGGATCAATGCTAAATTTACATTTGAGTTATCACTTTAAAAAATATTTCTGATCCATATGAAAAAATTTGATTCGACAGCTGCTTACTGAGCTGGGAGAGGAGAGAGCACTATGCTTCTCCTTCTACCTGCTCCGTGGCTGTTTTATCGGAAGCTCGACTGTAAGCCCCCAAACACATGTTTTTCCAGAGAGAAACCTGTCTTGTTAATATGTTTTACTTGGTGAGGCAGTTTCCAAATTGATCTGTGGCTTCCTTTCATCATTTACAAGCTTTCCCTACATGGCTCTCTTTCTCACTTTGCTTTTGTCACTGCGACCGCTCCCGAAACGACTCTGAAACTTAAACGTCAGCAGCAGCAGACTGCGTTCTGCGAACCCCTGCCTTCCCCGGCAGGCACTCACGCTGCGATTTCAGCCGCAGATCGATGCAGGGGGTTTAGTGCAGAGGCAAGCAGGGGTGCGCAGCAGGGCCGATGCTTGGGGTGGGGGCGGCGCTGCAGCGCCCCAAGGAAGTGGAGGCAGGAGAGGAACGGTCGCCGGCGTGTGTGATTCTGAAACTGCAGTTAAAGGGGGGGGGGGGGGGGTTCTGTCTGTTCTGTTTTCTGTGCATTAGAAACCGAGCACACGAGTGTGTTCCTCCTGGCGCCGTTTTCACCAGGCACATGTTGTTTTCTGTCCCACACTCACTCATACATGGTCATTTGTTGTCCAGAAACTTTTAAAGTTTGTATTAAATTTCCCATTAAGTATATTGTTTTAAAATTTCTGTAGAAAAAAATGACTTTATATAAAGGTGGTAGTAGGTAATAAAATTTGCACAGACTTCGGATATTCATATTACTAAATAGTCACCCAAATTTCAAAGCTGAAAGGTTTTTATGAGGATAGGGAACAAGTTAAATTAATGAAGTGTGTCATCGGTAGACATTACGATGCATACAGCATTTTGTTACCCAGACTTGCCTATTTTTACTCTGTGAGGAAAGCCGGCACTTTGAGTTCTGGCCCCAACTCATGGCCTGCGCAGTTTGAGCGGCGCGTTTGGGATTCGAGGTTGCTTATGGCCTGGGCTTCTGAGAAGACTTGAGAGTTGGTTCAGCTGTAGGAGCTTTCCTCCTCCGTCTCCGTGCGTTTGCTGCTCTGGCCCGCTGCGTGGCTCGTTCTTTGTCCTTTGGATATGCTGCCCCTGAGAGCAGCAGCCCTGACTGTCCTCCCTTCGACCCCAGTGGCCCTGGGACTGGCACCGCCTGCTGAGTTTGTTTCCTGTCCCTCAATTGCGTGATAGGAATTGTGTTACCTGTTGAAATGGTAACATGGTCATGGGAACACGTTAGGAAGAGGGAGGCAGAATAAAGAGGAAAATTAGAATGGAAGAGATGGAGCTTTTTGACTTAGATTTAAAATGTAAAAAGACAAGAGAGAATTGGAAGTAATAAGTGAAAAAGTGTTGACAGCGTCAGAAGACCAAAGGGAAGCAGTGTCCCGTAGACACAGGTGAATTGTAAACCGAGATGTAGAAAGACGACCAGAAACGTTGGAAACTAATGCTCTGAGTGACCTGTTCGTTTGTTCAGGTTTGTGGAGTTTTTTAGAATAGCCCTGCATTGTATGCAGGTAGGTACTTAGTGAAAATTATGAGAAGTAGTGGCGTGGCAGTGGTCGGCGGACTTTTTCCAGGTGGATCAGATAGCAGATGTTTTCAGTTTCGTGGGCTAGCTTGTCTCCGCCCCATCTGCTCAGCTCTGCTATTGTTGTGCAGAAGCAGCCTTAAAGGAACAGGTGTGTGTGTGTCTCAGTAAAACTTTATTTATAAAAACGGCCAGCAGGGCAGATTTGACTTGTGGGTCACAGTTTGCTATAATCTTCAAATACATACAAATGTCATAGTATAATGTCTTAGTGTAAAAACTTTATTACTTTTTACTGTCCACTGTAAATTCCATAGTTAGAACTTAAATTCATGCTCTTCTATAAAATAAGAACTTGATTTTGACTTAGTAAACATTTATTAAAATTTATTTTATTAAAAAACAACTTTACTGAACATTGCAGTCATTATGTTGTAGGAGATGTGTAACTTTTCACACTTGGTCATACTATTTTTTTTATCATTGATGTGTCTGATGTTGAAATTGCATTTTATTTTTAGAGAGTAAGCAGAATGCTAAGTATTCTATGTAGTTACCCATTTAAAAACATGAATCAAAGCTCAACCCAGGAACATGTCTTTCCCATTTCTCAGCATAAGTGTGGGTCTCAGATAATTTACTTCTTATCAATGAAAAGGAACTTGCCTCCTGTTACCAGTGAAATTCCGACATGACCTTGTGAGGTTACCATTTACTGTAAGGTGTATGGGCTTTAGCATAAGATAAATCTTACATTTCCACCTGGGTTCTGCCACTTGCTGGACACGTGACCTCAGCCTCAACTTCCTCATCTGTTCAGAGGAGGTAACCATGCCGATCCCACAGGGCATCTGGGAGAACATGGTTCGTTTTACAGGTGGCAACGTCCTCAGATGGATGAGTCCTTCACGACTGTTCTTTCCCTTAGTCCCTTGGGGATCGATTTATCCAGAAGGGCATGATGATGGGATAACCTTCCCACTATAAAATAAGCCCGTCTGCTCAGAATTCTGAAGTTGAGGTAAATGTAGTTACCAGAGGTGTTGACGGCAAAGACTGAAATGGTGTAGTCTTGCTGCCGGCTCTTTCCGGGGTTGCGTAGGGTCAGCCTGTTTCCCGCCCGGGGCCGCCTGGGCACACGGTGACCCACCCGAGGGTGACCTCTCTGCGCTGCTGCTGCTGCCACAAACCCGTGCTGACCGGTCGGGGCTTGTAAGGACGTGTCCTAATGAAAACCCGAGGGGAGAAGAGCATAGTTAGCCGACGTTTATATCGCAGCGAGCACCTGACGCTTAACATTCCTGGAAGAACAGGACTTGATTGGAGTTTCAGCTTTGCCTGTGCTATTTAAAATCACATGAGGCATAGAAACTAAATTACAAAAATAGGGTCAAGTCTGCAGTAAGACCAGCGGTTTTAACTCCAGTGTCCAGGGGAAAATGTAGCCTCGGTCTGTATTCGACCAGTCTTTGTTTTGAGGAAGGAACACTATTTTTGTTGTTGTTGTGGACTCTCGGCGTTAGTCATCAAATGAGTAGCTAGTGGAGTCCTCCCGCCCTCCCTCTGTTGTGCGCATCGGCCACAGAGGACGAGAGCCAGGTGTTGGAGGGGAAGCCGACTGCAGCGAGGAGCGCGGGGCCCGCTGGGCGTGGCGTGGTCGCTCCTGACTCCAGGCTGGCTGTTGCGGTCCTCCCTCTAGGACATGGAGTGCTCAGAATTTAGTTCATCCTCATCGGGGGTTCGTTTTCTCTGTTACAGGGAAATAATAGACCGGTGTTTCTGGCTGTCCTAATAGTTTTGGAGTCATAAGAAAGAACAACTTTTTCTGTTAAAAAGTTATGGCAAAGTCTTCATTTTAATTTGTGTTTTCTCACTACATAATTAATAGACTTGGAAATATCACTAATTTCTTTGTTTTATCTCATAATGCTGATTGTACTTTCGCATTCTCAGGAAGCTTTCGTGTTTTTCTTTACAGTGTGTTACACACGTAGTGTACTTTGAGGCTCATGCTCATGCACACTGGTCTCAAAAACCAGAGGATATGGGCAGTTGCTGATTTTATTGTGAACCTTATCCTATCCAGATTTTTGAATATGTTGAATGTAATTCTTGTAGGGTTCTGAAACTGAGTAAACTACCCTCGTGATGAGGCAAGTTTATATGCGGACCTCAGTCGGTATCTCAGTAGATCATTTCCTAGTAGTGGAATGTGGTCTTTAGCCTAATTCACTCAAATGTTTTACTCTTTAACTGACTCCTAGGAGTTTTCTTCTACAGGATGGGCTCCAAAATAAAACATGATTCCTTAAAGAAAATTCTAGACCTTTGGTATAGTTGGTTTTCCTAAGTCGTTTCTGCCTAAACCAGTACAGAGTTAGGGCTTTTACAGAAACATTATACTAGTTTCTTTATTAAACGTTTCCTTAGTCATCTTCTAGGAAAAGACACTTATTTTACAAAATAGAACATGCATAATTTCTAATACATGAACTATATTAACGTACGTGTTATTTGGGCAGAGTTATTCTAATGAAGACAATAAATGGAAGTCTAAGTATTTGATATTTAATCTTAACTATTGTAATATATAAAATGAATATCTCTTCTGAGAATTTTGCTTTCAATAAAATAATCAAATATAATTTTAAGTATATTATTTTGTGTTTCAATTTTACATTGCATTTTTATTTAATTTTAATAATTTTCTTTTCTTCTACTTTTTTGGTCTGTTGTCTGTTTTGTCTAATGCATGTCCAGGGTTCTAAGGTTAGTATTACTTCATTAATTTTCAGGGTTTTATTTTTAAATTTTATTTTTACTTATTTATGAAATTTTTGACTTGGTTATATTTTGTGTTTCCATACCATCTTTAACATTAGGCATGTCTTAGTTATTATTTTAAAAGGTTCATTTAAACGATTATTGCTTTTAGTTCATTGATGAATTACTATTTTATTATCCACAATAATCTTTAGAATAAAGTATCGTAATGTAATGAAAACAACAATATTTCAGTCATATGTACAATCAGATATTAGCTGGTTCCAATGAAAGAAAGTTGGATGAAATATGTTATTTTAAGATTAGGAATAATATGTGAATGCTCTTTATTTTTAAGCCTATTATGTTTATATAACATTCCATCAAAATTTTATGTTACTTTTATGTATAATGTAGTAAGATCTCTTTTAGGTTATGGTTTGTGTTAAGGATGCTTTTTATTTTAAAATATTTTTTGTTTAATCGGTGATAACAGTTTGACAAATTACATGGACAGCTAATAATTCTGTTTATAATTTCTGTATATAATTCACTCATTTAAATATTAAAGCATATTTTGAAGGTTAAGTCTTGTAAATCCCAAGATGCAAAGACTATTAACAAAGTTGAGTTAGAGTTCTAATAATTTCGGGAATTCAGAATGACAAATAATTTATTTGAGAACGTATATGTGGATATCCTAATATTCCAAATTCTTCAAAAATTACTCAGAATATTTACTAGGTCTAAGCAATGACCGGATCTTCCATTCAATTATAAAAACTTACATTGATAACTGTGATTTAAAAGCGGTTTTATATAAAGTGAGTTTCTTTGCTTTTCATTATAATCCACTGTGTTGTGGTCACAGATTTTAATTCATGCTGTGAAATGATATTGTGTATCAATGAAGTGCTAGGAAACGAGTCTGCATTTTGAAAATGTTAGTAATGAATTAATCATTTTTTTAGGCCATAAATACTGCATTGGCATAATGTAAACCAACATTGAAAACAAAGTTTTGAAATTTTCAAGCTCATTTTAAAAAGAATTTGCCACCGATCTGAGGTTAAATGGGAGGAAGACAGGGTGTTCATTCCCCATGCAGAAGGAAGCCACCGCTCCATTCTAGCGCCCGTCCTGTGCGCAGGGAGCGCTGAAGTTGCCTTCAGAGAACAGCCTGGCTTTCTGCTGTGTCACGTCCATGTGAGGCACACGTCTGCGTGGACGATAGGCACACGCAATGTCAGAACGGCTCGTGAAATTGCAGCCGAGACCCAGCGTATGTGCTTACCTTGTAGTTTATCGTTTGAAGAGCTGATGCCAATCAATATGGCTAGCAGGCTTTTTTTAGAAAGTTGAAACAGCAAGCAGTATTTTTTATTTTTAAGCATTCCTTAACGTTACTCTGCTCTTTGACACATTGAAAAGATGAGGCCTAGTTGTAGTGAACCAAAATAATGAAAATATTATGTAATCAACAGTGAAAATAAAATAAGAAATATGGCTATTGCTTGTAACATCCAGTTTTGCATCTTAAGAAACAGAACACTTTGTAACTTTCCCCTTGAAAGCAGGAAGTTGTGTTACCCCAATGTTTTAGTGAAAGTGTGGCTACACCAAGCTGGATTTCTGCTGATTCTAATTTTTGCTAGTGCTTGTAGCTGTAGGAGAAAAATGCTCTTTCTCATTATTTTCATCTTAGATTTTTACTGTGCTTTTGGGATATCTGGTAGTTTTAGTTTATTCTGAAAAGGGTAAGGAACTGTTACGCATGCTCATGTCAATGCCAGTGAAAGGTGTTACATCATCTCCCCTGTTACACATCACATGTTTATGGAAAAGAAAAACTGACACACATTTCTTTATAAACAAGGGCGAGGATTTTAGGCAAGAAGTATGAATTTTATATTTCTTAACTAATAAAATACATAAAAATAGTATAAATATATATGTGCTGTTATTTCTACATATTTTTACAGAATGATCTTCAGTTTGGAATGTAGTTTTTATAAGTAATGACATTGAAATCTAACACTGATTTTAAAAACAGATTTTTCCTTCATTCAAAGGTAATTCATAGGTAGACTAATTCAGTTTGGTAGCCAGCTCTCATGATACATTAAATTGGGTGATACCTCATAATTTGTGTGTGTACAAAGTACACTGTTGGCCCTGAACGGCTCTTCGCCTGTGTTACATGCATGCGTGTATCGCATTTTCCGATTGTGAGCGCACCTTCAACCTTCTCTTTAAAGACCGAGTTGGAGAACATCGAAGTGACACAAGGCATGTCTGCAGAGACGGCAGTGACCTTCCTCAGCCGGCTGATGGCTATGGTGGACGTGCTGGTCTTTGCCAGCTCTCTGAATTTCAGCGAGATCGAGGCCGAAAAGAACATGTCTTCCGGAGGCCTGATGCGGCAGTGCCTGCGGCTCGGTGAGTCTGCGCCCACAGGCGCTTCTGCCGCCAGCTTTGCTCTCGGGCCCCTGGGGTCCCGGTCGTGATGGCGAGAGGTTCCGGTGACCCGCGGGAAAGTGCGCTGTCCTCACATGAGACATCTGCAGAGTTGGTCATCTCAGACGGACTGTAGTTAGAAGTAAACGTGTTTTTGAGTCGTGTAAAAATCAGTTGGACTGGAACACTGTTTACTGAAGTGACTGTAGTGCAAATCATTTGCTAACTCCTTTTGGGTGAGCTAACACAGAGGGGGGTTGTCCTGGGCCCAGGCACGCATCCGAACCCTGAGCACTCGTTCTGCGCGCAGGGCGCTGGCAGGCGACTCCACGGCCAGCCTCGCTGTGCTGCTCTGCGTAGCCGGTGTCGTGGGAGCAGCGCCAGCGCGTCTGTGCCGGCTGCCTTCCGTCTGTGCGGGGAAGGAGCAGGGACTCGGACTCGGGTGGCCTGCTTCCGTGGTCAGCGCCCTTGCCTGCCTTGCCTGCTGCGCCTCGCAGGTGTTGGAGCTGGCTCTGCTGACCGAGGCGCAGACCCTCCGCCGGGGGGTGGGAAGGTGCTGCTGGGGTGGGTTCGCGACCGCTGGCTGCCATGGTGGTCGGCGTGCAGGGAGAAGTCTCGTTGCTCCAAAGGGTTTGTCAGAGATGCCGTGTTCTTAAACGCCGCCTCGATTCGCGGAATTCAGAGCTTTGAAGGAAGCGGGGTGGACGGGGAAGGGTGTCCTGGGAGCTTCAGGGGCCCTGGCAATGGTCTGCTTCCTTCACTCATTACAACACGGGAGCATTTTGTTTCGATTTTTAACTTCACGTATGTTTTATATGACTTGTCATCACTCTGTTGCATCATCGTAAAATATTCGTTGGTCTAGTTGATTTTTAAAATAATGGTGGGATGAGGAAGGGGAAGAAAGACAAAAACAGCCTGACAACTTTTTCAACCTGTCGGAGCCAGCAATTCACATGAGTAATAAGCTTCTGTTTTGGGCAGTTTGCTGTGTCGCTGTGAGGAACTGTTTGGAGTGTCGGCAGAGACAGCGGGACCGCGGAGGCAAGTCCACCCACAGCGGCAGCAAGCCTGCCGATGCTCCCCAAGGGGGAACGGCTGCAGCCGCGACCAAGGTCAGTCAGCGTTGCCCATGTGGAATACGGTTCACTAAGTTTGAGTTTGTGGACACAGAGCTCCTGGCGCTGCCGGATCAAAGACCCAGGGCTCTGGGGTCAGGCGGCCCCAGGCACCGGGCTGACTTCTCCTCTTCAGAGTTGCGTTGCCAGGATTACTCAGCCTCTCCGAGACTGGAGGTTTTGGTTTTTAAATGGGGATACTAATAACTCCTGCTTCATAGGGTTCTTAGCACACATAGATAAGGAGAGGCGGTACAGGCATTTTTGATTAAAAAGATCTTCACGAGACTCACATTATGGATATAGAAACACTTTATATAGTGGTATAGTTTTAATTATAAAATGGTATAAGTATAATTTTTTTGTTTATGCTATAGTTTGTATTTTTCATTTATGCCGTCAGTGTGTCGTTTTCTTTAATTGCCCTGGGATAAACATTGCTAGCCTCTTCAGATAATCGCACTGAGGTTTGCAGGGGTGTTTGGAATTGCAGTGGGAACCCAGTAACTGTCAGCCTTCGAACTCCCACTGTTTCTCTCGTCCTGCGCGGCCAGGCCCTTACCCGCGGAGTGGAGGGTCGTCGTCACGGTCCGCGAAGGTCAGGGGAGGCCTGCGTATCTTCAGGTAGAGCGACAGCAGGTCGTGCTCTTAGCAGGGATTATGTTCCCATACCACACGCATTAGTCTGACTTGATTCCTGCAGCTCTGAACGTGCTGTGTCCATACAGTTCTTAGCGTGATCTGTAAGTGAAGACACACAGTTCTTAGTGTGTTCTGTGAGTGAAGACGCACAGTTCTTAGCATGATCTGTGACTGAAGACACACAGTTCTTAGCGTGTTCTGTAAGTGAAGGCACACAGTTCTTAGCTTGATCTGTAAGTGAAGACACAGTTCTTAGCGTGTTCTGTGAGTGAAGACGCACAGTTCTTAGAGTGATCTATGAGTGAAGACGCACAGTTCTTAGCGTGTTCTGTAAGTGAAGACACACAGTTCTTAGCGTGATCTGTGAGTGAAGACGCACAGTTCTTAGCGTGATCTGTAAGTGAAGACGCACAGTTCTTAGCATGATCTGTAAGTGAAGATGCACCGCATCAGTCTCAGGAAGCTTCACTGTCACTCACCTGCCATGTGACACGTGTGTAAAACTGGCCAGAGTTTCGTGTCTTCGACTACATAAAGGTTTTAATGGTGATGATCTTTAATGTCTTTGAGCTTTAATATTAAGGCTGTGTTTGAGTTTTTTAAGCTTTGCCTTTTGTAACTTTTTATAGCTCATGAGATACTTACACATGAAATCTCATATAATAATGTGAAATAATAATCTCATATTACGAAAGCATGATGGCTAAATGAAACCCAGGGACTCAGAGACATGCATTGACTAGAGGTGGGGCAGTGAGGCTCAGCGAGGGTTAGTAACAAGCCCAGGTCACACAGCGGCGGGCAGAGCCCGATTGTCTGAGGCCCAGGCTCCATCTTTTTCCTCCCACAGTCCTCCCCGCTTTCCAAGTCTGTGTCAGGGACTCTGATGGTGAGGAGCAGGAACACTAGTAACAGAAGTTGACGAGAGGAGAGCAGGAAAAGCGTCTCACAGCAGTGTTGGTGGTGTTGTTGGCTGTTACCTGGGGGTGAGGAGGCAAAGAAAGCGGGCAGTGAAATGCCTGAATGAGGAACATTAGAAATTACAGCGCTGTGTAAGGTTATGCTGTTATGCTATTTCTTTCCACAATGCCTTCTGTTTTTCAGACTCCTTTAGAAAATGTTCCAGGTAACCTCTCTCCTATCAAGGACCCCGACCGACTCCTTCAGGACGTTGACATCAATCGCCTCCGTGCCGTTGTCTTCCGGGACGTGGTAGGTTGTGCCTGCGTGACTTCCCAGGAAGGACCTTCCACTGTTGTTTGTGTAAAATAATTTAAATTTTTAAGAAAGCTGGACAGTAAAACTAAAGGTCCCAGAATTGGAAACTGTGGGGTTGACAGGGTAATTCTGTTTGTAAAATGGTTGAGCCCCAGCTTTCTCTGAAAGCTTACTGACATGTTATTGTTTAAATTATGTGAAATTTTGAAATAAGTTATATATATACCAAGCAAAACTGTAATTCCTTTTATCCTGGATCACCTCTTCCTCTCTTTTAGTATCCCTTGCTACATGTGTAGGTACTGAATAGCTTGTTATCATAATTATTCCTTGTATTATGGGTAAAAGGGATTGATTCATTATGGTATTCCTGGCAGTCGCCTTTTAGGGGGTGCAGTTGCTTTTGAAAGAAGGATCTGCATTTAAAAAATATCAGTACCTTTGGGAAATTGAGTTGGAAGGGGAGCAATTAATAAGGCTGAAGTGAGAGACAGCCTGGGGAGGCTACGGGAGGACTGGGTCAGGGCGAGGGCGAGGGCGGCCTCTGTGCTCGCTGGGCGGGAGCGTGGGGGGCGCTGCGGAGCAGACTCAGCTCGCACTGCGCTCCGTACTGTCGTTATCCCTGGTCAGCAGCTCGGAGCTCTGTTTTTCTTCTTTTAATTTTTATTAAAATTACTTTCATTGCCGTTCTCGTTCAGCATTTTGTAGTACTTTCAGGTATATAGCATTATTTTAGTTAATGATTTATGAAACAGAAGAAAGTTTATGTTTTAAATTTACATGTGATTAATTGGATGGAGTACTTTGTACTTTAGAAAGTGGTTAAAATGTAGTTAAGTCCAACAGCGTCATACTACATGGTACAACATACATTAGAAAAATCATCACTGTAGTATGTAGCAGTTCTTACAAGTCACTAGAAAAAATATAAACATACCAATACAAAAATGGGCAGTGGACATAAAATATGAGAGAGGAGGTGATACGATAAAAATTCAGGATTCCCAGTAATCTAAAGAATGCAAATTAACAACAAAAGTCAGATAATTTCACTGTCAGACACACGAAACGTGAAGCGCATCGTGCCGGCATTGCCAGGGCCCGCTGAGTGGGCTCCGTCGCGCCGCGCTGGGCGGACTCGCAGCTGGACAGCCCCTTGGAAGAGCGCCCACCAGAGCGTGTCAACAGTCTCCGCGGACGGTGGTGCCCTGCGGCCCTGCAGTGCTCCTTGGGGGGGACCTGGAACCTCCTGTGCTCATCGGGGTTCCTGCAGGGACTCTGGCAACACCATACACATGCAACGAGAGTTTCAGCCCGATGGACTTTGGTGTGTCCGTTTGGAAGGCGCTGTGCAGCCGTCAGACCGTGTGTTTTAGGGATCCGTTTTAAGGGAGAGCAACAGCGTGCCATGGTGCTTTGTTTCACGAGCATTGCATCTGCGTGCTGCTCCTGCGCGCGCACCTCACCTCAGTTTAAAAAATGGCAGCGTAACCAGGGGCTGTGTCCGGGCTGACAGTTCTTATTTTGTGCTTAATTCTCTTACACTTTTCTGCACTCTCAGGGTTTCTGTAGTAAACTCATACTGCCTTGTAATTAATAAATGACAAAGGAATTTTTAATAAATAGGAGATAAAACACAATAGTATAAAAACTAGGATGCAAGAATCTCACCATAATGATTTGTAATCTAGATTTGGGAAAAATAACTTACTTACAATATAACCATTTAGAAATTAGGATTATTCCTCCTGAAAAAAGGGTTTTGTGGAAAGCATGTTTTTTAAGATGAGGGGTGATTGGAACATGGGGCATAGTTTTATTTCCAGAAGGCACCGTCAGACCCAGTAGGCGGGACATGCTGTTTAAATTGCTGGCGAGCTGTGCGCCAGCTTGCTGCAGCAGACTGGGGCGATGTTGCCGACAGCTGCAGGTGTTCTGCGAAGGCAGCGGGTGCTAAGCAGTGGGGCTTCGCTCTCTTCCCGGGTCTCGTGGCCCCGGGGGTCGCCGGCGGGGCCCTCAGCGCACTGCAGCTGTGCGTCTGACGCTCCGTCTGTCCTTCCTGGCTCCCGGGGAGGGCAGAGCGGTCGCTGAGGGGCACGTAGAACCCCAGTGTTGATCCTTCCAGAACGTTCTCCTTTTCCATCACTGTATTTCCTGGGTTCCAAGACACACTTTTTCTTATTTTTTAATAATCTCTGAAATTTGAAAATGTTTTACAAATGAGATGTTTTAGACTTAATTGTAGACATTTTGCTAAGAATTCGACTGTGAAGTTTTTTGAATCAGTAGTCATTTTTAGTTGCCTTCATTTAAAAAACAAATTAGATAAAAATAGGTTTTCAAGGCAAAGTATATGTAAAACACACACACCATGTATGTATATGGGTACAAAGCAGATAACTAAGTGATAGAACTTACCCTTGGAGCCAGAAAACTGTTTCTTCGTCAGTTGTTTTACTTTGTAAGTGTGTAAGTTTCTTAGTAAGACCACACACACGCACATACATTTAATCAGAGATTAAGGATTTTCGTGTTTTTCAAGGATTTCTGAGTGTTGTTAATCCTGAGAGAAAGCAAGTACCAGGCGTAGTGGCAGGAGGAAAATTTGATGCGATGTCCAAGAATAAATTTCTTTCTTGTTCTCATTTGTTTTCTGTGGTGAAGACATTGCTAATTTAGTCACATGAACTGTTTAAATCCAAGTAAAAGATGCGCATGACAAAATTTGCTATGTGGTAAAAAAAATACAGCTGAAAAAAGAAAACTGTTTTCAATGTTCCCCAATAAGCTAAAAATGAAAGGAAATTTATTATCCTAAGTTGCCTGTATCCAAAATTATATAAACTAAATTAACTTTAACCCTTAGAAATTGAATTGGAAGTTCTCCAACGTTGTTGTGGTTGAAGCATCACAACTTTTCAAGGGTTCCGAGTTGATTATGTAACTGATGCAGTATTGAGTAGTGCAGAGCCCCATTTCTGAAGCAGGTGGGAGGGATGTAATCAAGTTCATGTCTTCATAACTGTAAAATACCTAAGAAGGTCAAGTAATCTGTGTAAAACTTCAGTAGTTCTCCAGATGTTCAACCTCCAAGTAAATTGTTCTTTTTCAAAGACAACTGGGAGTAAGCGGCGCAGTTAGTCCGCAGATCTGGATTTGAGAAGGAAAGGTGGCTCCTTGTGTGCCCTGGGTGCGCGGCTTTCAGTTGGCCAGGACGGCAGTAGCTGTTGTTCGCAGCTCTGCAACTTGGCCTGCGACCTTCCTTGCTCGCACGTGTACTTGTTAAATGCCTCTTAATTATTTGCCTGGCACTGCATTTCCAAAGGTGGGGATGAAAGTGTTGTGAGATCCTATGGTCTGCCACAGCTTGGGCTGCTTTTACATTTATTTTTGGTCAGCATCTTTTGTTGGTCTGTTTGTACTCGCATCCTTTGTAATAACCATTTCAGCTTCGATTCCCCCCTTTCTCTGTGTATTTGTTCCATTAGCATTGCAATGTAAGGAGTATGCAGTTTAAATACTTCATAAGAAACTGTATCTCTAGAAAAGCTGTCACCTGTGGAGTACAAAACGCTGAATCCTATTTCAGAACAAATTTATCTGTTTTGGTCATTTTCTCCATTAGCTGTATTAATTTTGCTTCATGGTGTTAAACTATCAGTAAATGTTTTTTGTTTACCCTCTGTTCTGACAAAAGCGCATAATTTATTTTTATTCTTTAATTTTTATTTTTGCTGTTGACAGTATTGCAGTTGTCCTTGTTTCCCCCCTTCTCCCCCCTTCTCACCCCCACCCCCCGTCTGGCCACCACCGCACTGCTGTCTGTGTCCATGGGGCATGCATACAGGTTCTTTGACTGATCCCCTCACATTCACATACATTCTGGATTTTGTTTACATTACACTTAAATGAAGTAATAAATATGACGTGCCCACTAACAGTTCCTAGACTTGAATGCATGTTTGCTTTTCATCTGTGGGGCACAGTAATACACTTTTGGTTTGAAGTATCGCTTTTGCCTTGCTTAGAAAAAACCTTGATAACCATTTACCTGCCACTCTTTAGATATGGCCTACTTTGGAAGTCATCTTAGAGGTCATATAAACCTGCCTGCTGGACGGTTTTTCCGTTAGAGGGTTGTCTAGGCTTGCGGGATGCATCTTTCAAGGTAACAGGCAGCTCCCAGACAAAGTTACCTTCTTCCCCACCGGACTGCAGACTGTGTGGAGAACCATTACCTCTGTGCTCAGAAGGTCGGTCTCCTTCAGGCCCGGCGGGGCTTTGCTCACCTCC
The DNA here is from genome assembly GCA_004027475.1 of Anoura caudifer. Taxonomy (NCBI): domain Eukaryota; kingdom Metazoa; phylum Chordata; class Mammalia; order Chiroptera; family Phyllostomidae; genus Anoura; species Anoura caudifer. The sequence continues at coordinate 89,554 of PVKU01006286.1, forward strand.
TCCAGGAGGGCTGCACGTGTCCCCGAGCTTCTGTAGCTGCAGGTCTGGTGGCATTTCCCTGCTTGCTTTTCCAGAGCAGGCCAGTGGGATTATGACTTCCTTTTAAATGCCTGCACAGGCGGGGAAGGCGTCCACCCTTTCTGAAGCTGCCTTGAGCCCCTTCTGGCTCCTGCTGAGCTCACATGCAATCTGGCTGATGCTCCCCAGCCCTGTGTCCCCCGTGTGTATTCAGCCTCCTGCGCAGATAGTAACAGCTCAGAATTGCATGGGTCCCAAGTACCGTTTTACTCAATTAATACTTTAGAGCATTGGAAACTGCTTGTGTGATTGAGATGTTAAATTACTCTTTTCAACCTTGTGCCATCTGCCTAATTGTTAACGTGTATACTCTTTTGGAAGTAATGGATAATAGTAGTGAAAAGCACAAGGAATAGAATTTTGTGACATCCAACAAAATTTTAACATTTTTGTTTTTTGAAATTATCTTTCAACCTATATAACTCAGGTGGTATATTCCTGGAGTTTTATACAATATTTATGCTTACATGGTAATGAAAAACAATATATACTTAGCAAGTTTTAATAAAAGTTAAGTGCCATAGTTTGCCTCCATAAAGAAAATGGAATAGGAACAGTTTCATGCATTCCAAGAACAACTACTTTAAAGTGCTTGACCGTTAAGTCTGCTTTTCCTTCTGCACAGGACGACAGCAAGCAGGCGCAGTTCTTAGCCCTGGCTGTGGTGTACTTCATCTCGGTGCTGATGGTCTCCAAGTACCGGGACATCCTGGAGCCCCAGCGGGAGACGGTGCGGACGGGAGGCCCGCCTGGCCGAAACATCAGGCAGGAGATCAATTCGCCCACTAGTACAGGTACTTACCGTTGTCTCGGTTACTTGGGTTTCCATCATCATTTACCTCCTTTTCATTTCATTTTTACATCCAGACTTAAAACTGATTCTGTTCATAGTTCCAAGTAAGTGGTACATAAAGGCCAGCTTAATATTCTTTAATCCCTCAAAAATGTATGAATGGTATTTCCATGATATTTGCTACATTCTCATTTTTCAGGGCACTTTTGGTTTTAGTGTTCTACATTTATTAGTACAAATCAGTTATACTGTTTAATATGCAAGTAACTCATGCAGTTTAAATTTAATACTTTTTAACTTTTACACACATCAAATTAGGAGGTCCTTGTAGAGTAGTGCAAGATTAAGACTAAGCTAAAATATAAATCTTTATAGCCAAGTTCAAAGCTAGCATTCTTCTTGCTTGCTTGCTTGCTTTTGCTGTGTAGTTATTTCAGTTATTTAAACATCCCTGTTGTATAATTAACATAGTACATACAAAGTATTCTGTTTTCAGTATCAGTATTCTATCAGAGACTTGTAATAAGCAAACATACATTCTAAACTTTACACCCAAGTAGCTTCAGCTAAAATCAGACATAACCTTCAACAGCAGCCTGTCCGGCTCAGGTTACCCTTCCCATCCACAGAAGACACTCAGGTGGAGGAGCGCCTGTGTTTTCAGATTGGTCTGCTCTGCTTGAAAATGATACACACATTTTCTGGCAACTAACAGCCTAACATCATGGGGTGGCTTCCATTAACGGCATCTCAGGCCAGGTGCTGACACCCAGGTTGATTCTCTGTCTGTGCAGGGTGACCTTGGCAGCCCCGTGGCAGTTTCATGTACCATGGGTAGCTTGCAGTTGAGATCGTCTTCCCCACGTACATGTTTATGGTATATAAATAAAACAGACATTTTAAAAAGCGATATAAATTAGTGGTCAAATCCCTGCATCTTATTTTTCATAGACCATCCTACCTCATTTACCTTTTATCACTGTTGTGGAAATACGGGCTGTGTCGACATTGTGCTACTTTGCTGCTGCATGCCCCGTTAAACTCCTAAACACGGTATTTTGTTGTAGTATACTCCTGTGTTTATCTTTGGACATCAAATTGTTATTCTACCATTGCAGTTTATGCCTTTTGACCATTTAAAACACTAAGACTTTATTATCTTAATCAACTTTTTTATATTTAATGCATTCATATCAGTCATGCATATGTAGAGAATGAGCAGTATATTAGTGAATTGCCAGTTCACTAAAAGCACTTCTGATTTTATGTGTTTGTATGTCTCTGTGTCTGTTGCTGAAAGAGTTACAAGTGTATTATCTCCTTTCTCTTAATACAAAGCACTTTTGTGCCCCCAGAGACATGGCCTTTCTTGCTGGCCCTGCCTGCATGCTGCAGTAACGTAAAACTGTCGTGCGCCGTTGGTGGGCCGTGTTGCAGGTTGTTACATGCTGCTCAAATCTGATTCCATGATTTTCTCCACAGTTGTGGTCATACCATCTCTCCCTCATCCAAGTTTGAACCATGGATTCCTTGCCAAGTTAATTCCTGAGCAGAGCTTTGCCCACTCATTTTACAAAGGTAATACTGACCTCATCTCCTGACCTGTTTGGGTATTCTTGTTTTCTCATGTCGTGTACTGAATATCCATAGTGCTGTTGTTTATGAGCAAGTACACGCCTCAGGTTTCATGGAGATACCTGTTGCATTTGTACCTGGCTAACGAGCAACATAGAGCTTTTATGTGCGTAGCCATTGAGTTTCTAAGTGCCATCTGCGAATGGAGCATGCCAGACTGCGTGTCTAACAGCCCGCGCAGTGGTGGTGTTCCCTGGAGGCTGCGGCAGAGGCGCAGCGCCGTCCGGCCCTGCCTGCTCCCTGAGACGAAGGCTGCTCCAGACTCGCCGGAAGGAGGCCTGAAGTGAGCTCGGGAGGCCTCAGTTCCACCAGAGTCCAATGCAGCTTTCTGCGCTCCAGCAAACCATAGGCAAGCCAGGGTTGCGCGTCCAGGAGAAGAGCTTGGACCGTGTAAAGAAGCAGGAGACTGTGATGTAGAAGCGGGAGGATAAATCAGTCAACAGGAATGGTTTCGGAAAGGACAGAGCTGGCAGAACTGCTAGATACGGACATGCAAACAGCTGTCAAAAGTGCATACAAAGTGTTTTTCAATCTAACGAAAAAGTGAACGTAATGAGAAAAATGGAACCGTTTTTAAAAGAAGAAGCAGTTGGAAGTTTCAGAGATGAATAATGATGTCCGGGTAAGATTAACACGAAAATGTTTCTGCAGAACAGAGGAAAACGGTAGGCTGCCTTCTGTGTGTTCCCCCCCCCACCCCCGGGCCTCTGTGTACACGCCCCACATTGTCCCGGGACACCAGCGTGAAGGGCTCTGCCCCTGGGACTAGGTGTGGTCTGCAGGACAGGTCCTTCTAGGAAGAGCCTTATCCAGGAGTCTGGTGAAGGCAGAGCTCTGCCCGGCTGGCTGTGGAACAGAAAGGCAGAGAAGCTGCGGCCTGCTAGGGGTTTGACCCTGACGGAGAAGGTGAAGAGCTGGGGACGGAGGTGTGACGTTACCTGTAGGAGCAGAGGCCCTGCCTGGCCCAAGTCAGCAGGAAGGGGGGCCTGCGCCTTGGACCGCAGGAGCTGCTGGCATGAGCTGCTGGTGTGAGCATGCACAGGGTCACTCCCGATGGGCCGCAGTGCAGGGCACCCCTGCATTGGCTGCAGACGTGGCAGCGGGGTCTTTCTGTTACAACTTGGGGAATGCACAGATGTTTTTAATAAACATTGCAGCCTTTGAACATCCTGATGAAGCAAAGGAAACATCTTTTTAGCTTTATTCCTCGCAAACACATATGGCTGTGAGTTGTATAAGAAGGATCAGAGGAGGTCAGATTCAGTGTCCCCTGGAGTCCGTGTCCTGTGGAAGCAGGTGCCAAAGTCTCATCTGCAGTGACTGGGAGGTACCTCGCTTAGGCTGTCTGCACCAGAACCTTAGTCATGACTTTCTCATCACGAAAGTGTTGCTGCGAGGACAGTTCAGCTGAGCTGCACGGTGACATCCTGAAGTGCTTGCAAGGTGACGAGTACGCTCGCTGTGCTCTCTCCCTTGTGTGAGGACCTCGGCGCATGGGGGCGGGGAGATGCCGCCGCTGCTAACCTGCAGTGGCACCCTCCAGCGTCGCACAGGGTTGGCCCCTGCAGGAGTCTGCTCTTCAAAGACTAACAGGAGTGGCTTCTTCACCAGACATGTCGGATATTTCCAGGGAACACAGTGCTTCTAGCAAAGAAGGGTTGCCACGTGTGTTTTACCGGCAGGAAGTGTCAGAGGACAAAGGTTAAAGTCAAAATCTTGGAAGTACACAATTTCTATGACATGTTTCATTATTTATTAATAATTATCAATGCACTGTCTCAGTCTGTAGGAATAACCTTGATTTCATTCATCCTTGAAAAGTTGTCTCGTCATTTTATGTATTTAATGAATGCTTTGTGTTTTATTTTCCATTAAAAGAAGATTTCACGCATAGGAAATTCAGGGACCTGGAACCCTTTCTTTCAATGAAACTATTTGTATTTGATTATAGCTGTGCAGGATGAATTACTGGAACGGGGAATAGGACATCAATGGTATGTTTTGAAGGTACAGCGTTTCCAGTTTCATTGTGGATAAAAGTTTAAAACAAGTATTCGGAGCTCCTGAGTTTTCATTCCATCAGCACGTCTCCGTGACGCTGCTTCCTCCATCCTGTGTGTTATTAAGATAAGAGCAGGTCAGCTGAGTATTCCTCCCCAGCGACATTATTGCAAGTTCAACTTGGATCAGATTAAGTTCACAAGCAAAAAGCTCAAGGTCAGATTATAAACTTTAAATATTTATATTCTCAGTGTTTGTTCAAAATGTTTACATAGTCATTTGGTTTGGGAAATAACTCATTGCTTAAAACTTTTTATTTAGTTTTGAGAAGAGTTACAAGTGTAAAAACTTTTGTGTGCACACACTTTTAGCACAACATGGACAGTTTTTGTGATTATTTTCTTTTTTCCATTGTCATCTTTGTTTACATTTATTGAGATGCAGTTTTGTGTCTGTGGAGTCAAATAATAAAAACATTTCTGCTTTTATTCTGTGTACTTCTTTGTCGTCATGGACAGTTGGAGAAGCTCTGCCTCCTTCTCACTTCCCTCCCTTCTTGCAGCTCCTTACTGAGCCTTCCGGGCATTTCCGGACTGGCCCTGCGGCCTCCCTTTCTGGTCTCTGACAGTCCCCACGCGCAGGCCTTAGCCCTTCTTCAAGCACCGCCCATTTCTTTGCTGGACTTGTCTCTGACCCTCAGTGTTTCAGCTGGTGAATGATGTTGAAGTAGCACTAACAAAGACTTATAAAGTAAGGCAGTGAAACACAATTTGGATTTACTGTGTGTTCACATAATAAATATTTTACAGTATGTAGTATAACATATAATGAAGTAATTTTTCTCTCTAAAGGATTTCTATAACTGTGGGACAAAGTTGCAATGTCCAGACTTACAGTAGCAAGATTATTTTAGTGCTAATTTACCTGGATCACTATAATTCTCTTCAAAATGGTTTTCTTGCCTCCTCTTTCACTGCTGTTCATTGTAGTGTTTTTTTAGTTTTGCTACATTTTGTTTTAAACTAGGAATGAAATTACGTCCCATTCTGACTTGAGCTTTACTAGTAGCATTTAGAGTAAAATATCCCGTGGGCTGACTGCCTTTCCACCTTTATCTGAGGTTACTCCTCTGTTCGCTCATGACCTTGCAGCCAGGTTACCTTTTAGCTCTTTAATCATTCCAGGACTTTCCTGCTTCATACTTTGCTCCTGCTGGTCGGCTTTCTCTTTCCTGTGTTTTCTGTGACTGCTGCTCACACATCTCTCAGCTGTTAGTGGTCACCTCTTCACAGCATCGTTCCTGACTCATGGAAGCCCCTGGCTTCCCCCCAACCACCCTGTTGTCTGTAATGGCACCCTCCTTTTTTCTCCTCTTGTGGTTCCGCAGTCTACGTATTTGTCGAATTGTATATTCGGATGTGTACTTCCAGAAGTGGGCCTCTTCACCTTGCCTGGCACGGGGAAGTAGGCCAGCTAAATATTGTTAAGCTAATGAAATGAGTAAATGAGAGAGCTGAGCAGTTTTTTAAAAAAGCTAAGGATTGATGGTAGCCATAAAATGGATGTAAGAAACTTATTGATAGCTTGACCTGGAAGCTGTTAAAGCTTTGTGTTAATTATTTCAATTTAGGTTTACCAAGAAGAAAGTTAATGTGTAGGTGAACTTAAAAGTAAACGTCATATTTTTCATGTAACAATTTATAATCACGGAAAAAGATTAACAGAGGAAATAAAATAATTAAGAGAATATGGTACTGTTACAATAATAGACATAGGGCATCTTTAAATAGACTAGAATTTGTATATGTCATTATTTTAATTTTTTTAAATTTTATTTATTTATCTTTAGAGGGGAAGGCAAGGAGAGAGGGAGAGAAATATCAATGTGTGGTTGCCTCCTGTGGGTACCCTGCTGGGAACTGGCCTGCAACTCAGGCATGTGCCCTGACTGGGAATCGAACCATGATCCTTTGGTTCGCAGGCCCGCGCCCAATCCACTGAGCTACACCAGCCAGGTGTATATGTCATTATTTTAAATAAACTTTTCTAATCAAGTGCAGTGGGAAGTTATTTGAAAAATGGTTTGGGGGTTACCACATGGGGCAACCACTTGAAAAAAATCAGTTAATGTCCCTGTTAATTTATGGCATGCCAAATAAATTTCACATGTATTAAAGTTAATAGGTAAAAATGAAACAACATAATTTAAGAAAATTAAAAATAATATTTACAGAAGAAAGTCTATTTAAATCATAACATCATAGGCTGAAGCTGTAAAGTACATGATTAAGCAAAGGTTTTTCAAGCTGTATGTCGGCCACATTAATGAGACGAGAGAAGATGAATGCGAACAGGGAGAATTTTGCACTTACACACGATAAAAGTGAGTAATCGCCTTAGTGAATAAAAGACTCCTACAGATCAGTTAAAATAATACATCACAGTAATGGAAAAGTGTGGAAAAACACCAAAAAACTAACAAAAGAAATGCAGCGTGCAGTACAAATGAGAATTTATTTAAATCCACCAGTAATCAAGTAAGTTTATATTTAAACAAAAACATATCGTAATTTGCAATTTGGGCAAAATTTTGAAAAATAAGAATATAAATATGTGTACTTTACATAGCATAAAAATATCCATAACCCTTTATCTATTTTACTTTCAGAATTGCATCTTATGGCAGGGGGGAAGACCAATAATTTATATACAAATATTCTTACTGCTTTAGTTTTTGTTGGATATGTAAAAATAAAATTAATATTTATTTAATTTTTAAAAGATTTTGTTTGTTTATATTTAGCGAGGGGAAGGGAGGGAGAAAGACAGAGAGAAACATCACTGTGTTGTTGCCTCTCGTGCACCCCCTACTAGGGATCTGGCCTGCAACCCAGTCATGTGCCCTGATTGGGAATTGAACCAGCAACCCTTTGGTTCACAGGCCAGCACTCAATCAACTGAGTCACACCAGCCAGGGTTAAAGCTAATATTTATTAAATAAGTTTTTATATTCTTACAAACTAGCAATAATATTTTTAATGTTACAAGTTTGTTATTTCCTCCAGCTTTTGGAATTATTTTTAACAGATCCATTGTACTCTATTAAGTGGGGGCATTATAATTTACTTTATCACAGTAAATTATGGAGTATTACTCCGTAATACTATCATTAATATAATGTAGAATTTTATTGGATAGTAATATTGAATATATTATATATTTCAGTTATTTACTGGTGACAATCATGGTCAGTTATTCATAACAAATATTTTTTAGAACTTTAACTCCGGAATGTCTGTTTTTAATACTGTTGAAGGTACCAAGTGTGGGGGAGGGTGGAGATGGAAGAGGATATAAGGAGGATACATAGTAATGGAGAAAAGTATAATAAAAATAAACTTGGAAAAAAACCCTCCTATTTTCCTTCCTTCCTTCTTTCCTTACCTTCTAATTTTGCCTTCCTTTCAATTTGCTTTCCGGTTCCTTTAGTATATATTTGCTGAGTAAATGAATGGTTGCCCGTTACATCCCGGGCGCTGGGAGTGCAGGTGGAACCCAGCGTGCAGGAAGCCCCTGTCCCGTGCGGCTAGCACTCCAGCAAGCCAGGTACACTTTTAGAGGCTACACACTTGAATCCGTAACTGCCGGGCGTGTTGCGTTCTAAGGAATGGAATTACAGAGTGTGTGTCACCAGAAAGCACAAGAGGAACCCTCACATCACTGAGGGTTGGGAAAGGGAGAGTTAGTTAGAGTCTCCCTTCCTTGTGGAAGGGAGAGTTAGTTAGCGGGGCCCCTGGGGGTAATGTCAGTCAGTTTGGGAAGAGCATGGGGACAGTGAAGCACGTTCCTCAGAAGGTGAACACAGGTTCCGAGAAATCCTTGGCCTACTGTGGGAACATACATGGGTGAACAAAAAGCAGGGGAAGAGAAGCATCCCGCGAGTTTAGATGGGGAGGCAGGAGCCAGAGCCCACAGGGCCTTGTAGCTGTATTAAAGATCTGGTTTTTAATTGAGCGGAGGAGCGTTGTATTAGTGTCCCATTGCTGCCATGTCTGGTTACCGCAGCTGCACTGGCTAAAGTGACACAGGTTTAATGTCTTCCAGTTCCGTAGGTCACAGCTCTAACGTGGGTTTTGCTGCTGGTATGAGCAGAAAGGTTTCAGAGGTGACAGAGTGCTGGGGATGGGTTTGAGGACGAGATGTGTCCCCTGCCCGAGGCTTCTCCTTCAACGTTGGAGTGGAGGTGGTGGTTTTACGTGCTGTGTAGGAACCAGCACAGAGAGTGAAGCAAGATGAAGAAAGGGGGGAATATGTCCTAAATGAGAGAACCATGTAAAACCTCTGGGAGTAAAGTCTTTAATGAAGTGGAGAGGAGTAACTCACCTGGTGAAGAGTTCAAAGAACGGCCATAAAGGTGCTCGCTGAACGGGGGAGAGGAGTGGATGGACACAGCGGGAAATTCAGCAGAGAAAATGAAATGTAAGGAAGGACCACATAGGGATGACCGAGCTGGAAATGCGGTAAAGGAACTGAAAAGTGTGCAGCAGAGGCCCCGCAGCACACTCCGCAAAGCCGATGGGAGGTCGGTCACCTGGGAGACGGAGGGCGGGGGGGGGGGGGTGTGGAGCTGACCCGATACAACAGCATCAAGAAAAGGAATTTGTAAAAAGGGAAACAGCTTTTTTGGGACAACAGTGAGCAGCATAGCGTTTTTATTACAGACCTCCCAGAAGGAAAGAGAAAGAGAAGGAAAGGAGTAGGAAGGCTCTCTGAAGAAACAACGGCTGAGAACTTGACTCCCCTGCAGAGGGAAGTGGTAACCTAGATGTGTTCCTTCTGAGGGGTCTATGGAAAAGTAAGTCTTTGGAAAGCTGAATCCAGCAAGCAGGACCCAGGTGATAGCAGACAAGTCTCTTGACCCTCCTCACAGCGGGCAAGGTCTACGTGTCTCAAGGGCCAGTCCTACAGATCTGAAACCACAGCTGATCTGTCCACGCAACGTGGAAGATTCGTAAGCTGTGGAGCCCAACCTGGGACTTTGACATGATGCTTCCATATTCCCTTCAGAAAGGGAGGGGAAATACCCACTTAGCTCACGGGCTAGACTTACGGGGGGTAAGGGCTAGAGGTGGTTTTTGTATAGGACGGCATGTATTGGTGTGATCGGTATGGAAGGGTTAAAGCTAGGGAGAGGAGGCAAGTTGAAGATGGGCAGAGAGAACAACTGGGGGCGGGCTCTGTGTTTTCCTGTGGGCTGTGGTCGACGCGACAGTGATGGTGACAGTGACCTCCATGGCGGCAGCCGCTGCAGAACCTTAGAGCTGCACGACTTCGTGCCACTGGTACTACTCTTCAGGGTTCACGTACTCTAATCGTCACGCCAACTATGGAGTGTACATGCTGTCGCCACGGTCACCGGACACACTGAGGACTGAGGCTGAGAGCAGCAGCACAGTGGTTCATCCCACATCACAAAGCATGGATGCACCTCGATCGGAAGTGAGACAGCCTCAATTTTAAATCATAAACTCATCGTACCGCATGGGAAGCAGTCTGCGCCTTGTTTAATTGATGCCAACCGTGTTAACCCGTATTTGCTTGTTTCTGTTTCTCTGCAACTCAAAGGCTGTACGCATACACCTTGGCATTTCCTTTGGGGAGTTTTTGTTGCCTCCATTACGTTATAGAGATGCAGGATGTATTTCTCTTTGAGAATAGAAAAAGTACAAACAAGCTAAGGCAAGAGAAAAGCAAAACATGTACTTACGAATGTCTTATAATTTCTATTGGATATTTTACCAAAAATACACAAAATAGCACTAGACTAAAATTAGGAGCTTAGCCATCTCTTACCGGCGGGCCTCCAAAAACCGCTCCTCCAGGAAAAGCCACAAGAACGCAGGCAGAAATGGTCCAAGTCCCTTTTTCCGTTCTGCAGGAAGTATCGAAAGCTTGCAGCAACCCACAGATTATCAGATCAAGACAGCTGCAGGACCTCCATGACAGTCTGAAGCTTCGTGGTGACTCGTTCGCTGTGCCCTCTTGCCATCCCCCTCTCCCAGCTCTGCAGCGACCTAGGAAACCAGGCAGATGACCTTGGTTCCTGTGAGAACTGCAGTCTGGCAGCCGCTGCGAGGAGGCCAGCAAGGTGTGGAGGTCACAAAAAGACCTGTTGGCAGGCACTGTCACTGTTTGACCTGGCTGGCAGCTCGCTCTGGGAGAGCCCCGCTCACTGGGTGCGCTCGTGTCCGATGTGGTCAGTGCTTGCTTGGCGCGTAAAGCCCCATTTCCACGGTGTTTGTCAGAATGATTAACAGCGGTTTTGGTTTATCATTGCAACTGCCTCGGGTTTCAAAACCAGCAGTGGCAACAAGAGCCTTACCAAAAGAGTTAAAAGGAGGGTCTGGGAATCAGATGTCCATGTTCCTGGGGCTTTGCTCAGGTGCAGCAAAGACCTGAGAAGGCCCCAGGCAGTTCCCTCTGGCTTATTTTCAGGCTCTGTGCAAGCAGGCAGTAAAGGTAGGGAGAGCTGTAAACAGGATATGTGTCCAAAACATGCCCAACATACAGAGCCTCTGTCGGGGTAAAAGCCCCACTGGCTCCAGACGCTGAAGGCGCTTTCCGTCCAGGTGTTAGCTGATGACCAGGGGGATGGAGTGGGGACTCGGTGCTGCAGGTGGCAGGGGATGTAGGGTCATGGAGTCTGCCAGGTGAGTCGATAAACAGACCAGGCAGCAAGGAACCCCACTGGAGGGGTCTGCTTTCCAGGATTGGCAAATCCAATGTTTTAAGTGTCTATTTTTCACCAAAAAATCATGAAAAACACAAAGAAACGGGAATGTGGCTGACATGGCACAAAAGTAAGAGCAGTGCCTAGGAAGTGTCCCTGCGGTTGGCCACGCTCAGCAGTCGCCTTAAACCAGCCATTGTGTGCACGCTCAGGTAAAGGAAGGGAACCTTTTCTGTTTGCTAGTGTTTCACCATAGGAGAGTGTCAGTAAAGAAACATCGTATTACGGAAGAGAAGCGAGTAGAAATCCGGATGAAAATTCAATAGCCTAAATGTACAATGCATTGGAGGGGCCCCGCAGAAGCTCTGAGGTGGCAGTTGGAGGAATGGGCACCCTTTGTGAAAGGTCCGTGGCAATGGTCGGACTCGGAGACAGAGCGAATGAAGAAGCATGAGGACAGCCTCGGGGACCCGTGGGGTGCTGCCCAGGGAACCAGCCCACATGCGGGAGTTCCGAAGAAGAGCGGAGGGAAAGGAAGGCCAGAAAGGATCCCGGGAGGAATGGTGGCCTGAGAACATCCCAGGCTTGATGGCATCATTGCTGGGAGTCCGAGGGGCTCCGCGCTCCAGTGCAGAATGCGCTTCGACAGGTCACGCGCCTGTGCAGGGCCTCAGCTGGAGGTGCGTTTTCAGCTCCTGCTTGTTTCTTCCGAATTGTGATTTTGTCTGTTAGGGGCCTGTTTTTGGTCGTACCGAAGTCCTGAAGCTGTCCTCATTTTCCTGCTTTAGGGTGGCGAACAAACAAATTGGACCATATAGAATTAATTGCAAAGTTACTCGATGCATTGCATTCTTGTGTTGCATAAAATGAACTTTAATAATGACTGAAAGTTTTTTGTCTATTCTCTTTGGAATTCAGGTTAATTTTTATGTAAGTTGGCATTTTTGGATTTAATATAAACAAAATATACATGGTTGTTATATATAGATTTTAATGTTTTATTTCAAATCACTTTAATGTGATGTAGTTTCCTTAGTATTACTGTTTGAAGAGCAAATAATATAATTTTGGTGCCGTACTAACAAGGAGCTGACCGTTCCTTTCATGTTATTCCTTATTTAGATGGTTTGGAAAATAGCAATATGAATAATTTAATAGGTAAGATGTTGAAACACTTCATAAATCACTATGAAACAAGATTTTTGGAAGAAGGGATGTGATAAATGAGGTCACCACATAGAAATCGTGTCATTTAACCCCATAATTTTCACAAAATTTGTTAGGTGAACTCAGGCTCAGTGAAGCACTGAGGAAGAGAGGCCCCTGGCGTCCAGTGGCCCGTTAGCAGCCAGGCGGATCGCTCAGGTGGGCCTGCTGTACCCCATGCCCGCCAGGGCTGGTGCCTGCAGAGGAGGACGAGCGCTGGCGGGGGTCCAGGGGGTGCAGGTCTGCGGTCCTTGATCCGACCACCACGCACACGCAGCGTTTGTACTTTCTCCGCTGGTCTTGCTTACCTTCTACCGAAGCTACTCAGGCTGCGTACTCGCAGCACTTCCCTGTCGCACAGGGCCCTGCACGTTTTGCGAAGTGATGTTCGTGCTGTCAACTAGCTGCATGTTGCGTAAAAATTGTTCATGTGTACTGGGAACTTCCGCTTTTTGACTGCTGATCCAGTTTTTATTTGCAGTTACTACAACAGAATTTTCCATTGGTGTTTGTTTTTATTTCTATGTAATGTGATCACAAGGTGCGCCTTACAAAACTTATGTATTTGAATAGGATTTTTATTCTGGCAGATGTACTGCTTTGTTTTTGAAATCTTCTCAGTCATAGTAAAAATAAAACTGAGGGTTTTATTGCTGTGTAGACATTTTGATGATTCATTTGAAAGTTTTATAATGTTTAATTTTAATAAGCTTAATTGTGTTTTATAATTGAGAGGTTAGCATTAATATTGGAGTTTTAAGTGTCTAGTTAATGAGTTATAGATTTTAATTGTCCATTGATAGTCAATTGAAGAAAATAGCAAAAAGTTATATTTGGTGGTAAAATCTCATTATGTGGTACCTTGTGGAAACTAAATTAAAGCTTTTATTTCCTTCCATATTTTGTTTGCTAGCAAAATTCTCATTTTCATACTAAGTAAACTTGAAAAGTTTACATTTTTTCTGTACCTCTTGATATAAAACACACTGTAAAGAAAGATATGAGACATCCCATTAGGGTAAAGCCAAACTCAAGGCCAAATCTGTAAATTAGCTAAATTCAGACTAAGTGGTAGACTTGATTATATTCCTTTTTAAAAAAATCCTTATCTGAGGACATGCTAATTGATTTCAGAGAGAGGGGAAGGGAGGAGGAAAGAGAGAGGGAAACATTGATGAGAGAGAAACATCGATGTGAGAGAGAAACGCCGATCGGTAGCCTCCTGTATGTGCCCTGACTGGGGATTGAACCCACAACTTTTGGTTACAGGATGACTCTCCAACCAACTGAGCCATACTGGACAGGGCATTATACACCTTTTGATAATTATCCTCTGTAAGAAAAATTAGCCCATGCTAGTAATCACGATACTGATTTTTTCCTTGATGTTGGAGTTTTTATCTTCCGCGTTTGCATTCTTGGTCCTGTTGTCTCAGAAATATTACCAGCTCTTTAGTTTTTTCTGTTTTCTCCCAAAAATATGCAGTCTGTGGATGCACACATACATGAAATAAATTCAGTAGTCTCTGGGAATGGAAATAACTAACTTCCTTAGACATCTTGTCTTCTCATTTTGTGTCCCTAAGGTTATTTTGAAATCTCCAAAGTTTAGTTAGCACCTCGTTTTGAATGACCCCAGAATGGGTGGGTGTGTTTATCTTGGTCTGCAGGTAGAAACATCCGAGATACTCTGCAGATTCCCCAGGTTTCAGGGTTGAAAGGCCAGGGAATTTATGGAGAGAGAGCAGGGTGTGCGGTGGTTGCTGGACAGGATGACCGGGGTATGCGCACGTGTTTCTCACCCAGCTGCGCCGTCCTGCACGCCCGCTAGCAGGTGTTTTGTTTATCACAAGTTTTGTTTCCTCTGATCTGGAAGACTCTTTGGTTAGTGATACCTGGTTTCCACTTCTTAGGCTTTTCATTGGAACCATTTTCTTGTCTTACAGAAACTCCTGCTGCATTTCCAGACGCTGTAAAGGAGAAAGAAGCACCAGCCCCCAGTGAAGACGCGCAGCTAGGAAGTTCCATTCCTCATACGGATTCAGGAATTGGAGAGGAGCAAGTGGCTAGCATCCTGAACGGGGCGGAATTGGAGCCGGGCCCAGGCCCTGACGCCGTGAGTGAGCTGCTGTCCACCTTGTCATCCGAAGTGAAGAAGTCACAAGAGAGCTTGGCCGAGCCCCCCAGCGAGGTGTTGAAGCCTGCGCCATCCATATCCAGCATCAGCCAGACCAAGGGCATCAACGTCAAGGAGATCCTGAAGAGTCTCGTGGCCACCCCCGTGGACGTGGCGGAGTGTGGCCCGGACCCCATCCCGTACCCGGACCCAGCCCTGAAGCGGGAGGCGCAGGCGATTCTTCCCATGCAGTTCCATTCCTTCGACAGGTAGGTGCACAGCCCGCTCTCCGGGGTGCTCTGCGCGTGGGGCGGGGGAGGGCTTGAACCTGCGCATTAAAAGTATCCAGGGGTCTCCAAAACATCGAATTTACTGACGTAGACTCTTGCTGCAAAGGATATCTAAGTGAGACCAGCCTGGTTGGTCTCGCAGCGCAGCGTTCGAAGATCTCAAAAACGGGTTTCCGTAGGGTATGGAGCCTATCAGATTGCATTGGAAACAGAGCAGCTCAGATTCCGATGGCAGTCGGGTTCCAAGTGACTGCCCCCGCTCCGGGGGACATCATGTGTCTCTTTGGACTGAATTGTTTCATGGGTATAAATGGGAATGGGTAGGCCAGGGTTCTCCCAGGTCTGGTCCGGCTCTGCAACTCCATCAAAATGTGACCGGAAACTCTACTGCTGGATATGAACTAGCCTGCTGTGTTGGAGTTCTGAATGCTGACATGTGAAAGGTATTCTTTAAATGCGTGATCACCTTCCTTACGGAATTCACGTTGTCTTTGTGAAAGCCACGTTTCGAGCGTGAATTGGAAAGTGGGTGTTGCTGACTTGCATTTCAGGGTTCTGAGCAGCTCGCAGCGTGGCCCCGCCTCCCCCTCTGCCCCCCAGTGCTCATTGTACAAGGACTTTCAGCGGAGAGTCCAAGGCAGCTGCCAAAAAGAGGGTAGTTCACAGAAGAATATAATATTTTGGAACCAAAGAACTTGGGCATGTATTTTACTATTTAAAAGCATGTTAGGATTAGAAAAATAGTTCAGGATAGGCTTTCTAACGACAGTGTCTGTTACCGGGATTGATGCGTATTCTGAATCATGTCTGTTCTGTGTCTTTCTTTACCTCACGTATGTTCAGAGCACTTTTTCCTACAAAAATGCATATTTGTGTGTGAAGCGATGACAAGTATTTTCTTTTAAGATCGAGAAGATCAAGGTTGGAAATCAAATGTTTCTTAAATTGTAATGTCAGAATATAATGTCTGTTTCGTATTGGTTTCTCTAAACCAGTTAGACTGCTCGGTTTAATTAGAGGCAGTAACGTTTTGTGGTTAGGGGCAGGAGTGTAGCAGTAAAGCCGTTTTTAGCTAGGATGAATTATCTTTTTATATATGACTATAACTTGAACTTTCCCTATACATATTTTAACTAGCGTCCCACAGATGTTTCTTAAAATCCTATTGTGAAATTATAAGTGGCATTAGTCATTGTGTAGCATAAAATGATGAGTAAAGTATTTTGTCCTTTGTAAACTTAGATGTAATAAAAGGAGATAGAAATGTTTGCATATAATTATCATATAAAATATGTCAAATGTCAGAGAAATTTTAAAATTAAAAGAAAGGAAGGTCTGTAAATGTAGAAAGATATTTCTTTTTAAAACAGTTTGTTCATGTAGAGTCCCAGGTGTTCCTTGTGCCATTTCCTGTTGAGGTCCTTGGTCTTGCCTGTTGGCTTTGTGGACCTGGGGTGTCCGTGTAGGTGTGTGTCTGGGTGTGTGTAAACACAATGTAAGTATTGCCAACTACAAAGTTCTGTAAATGACCATTACAGTAATTTAACTTAGGGTAATGCAAGTTTTCTTTCACTTAACTTTAAGTTACATATTTAAACTTCTTAATAAAAAATAGAGAATTAGGACTTTCGGCCAAGATGGAGGCGTAGGTAGACACACTGTGCCTCTTCTCACAACCAAAATTAAGGACAACAAAGATTTAGAAACAAGAAAACAACCAGAACTCAGAAAATCAAACTGTTTGGAAGTCCAACAAGGATTCATCCAGACCGGTAAGAGGGGCGGAGTCGCGGCAGGAAAAAGCGGAGGTGCGGCCGGGCAGCAGGCAGCGGCTGGCAGCCCCCAGGTGCACAGGCGGTGACTAGCAGACCCCGGGCACGGGGCGGCAACTGTGCAGAACCAGTGAGGCCGCGCAGGGCGGCTGGCTGACCGGGTGGTCCCACATTCACGTGCGGATAATCCAGGCAAAGGGGAAGCGGTGGAGGCAACTGGAATCCGAGAGTGAGAGGAGCAAGCACCATTGTCTCCTCTCAGACCCCGCCCCCACATACAATGTCACTACCCAGCGACTGGGCTGTCCCGCCCTGGGGAACACCTAAGGCTCCACCCCTCACTGCGTAACAGCCGCGACTAGACAAAAAAAACAAACCCAGAAATGAAAATGGCTCAAACAGGAGAACAAATCAAAGCCCCAGGGCCAATTCATCTAAGCGACGAAGAGACTGCCAACCTGTCAGATGCATAATTCAAAACCCTGGTGATCAGGATGCTTACAGAATTGGTTGATTTTGCTCACAAATTAGATGAAAAAATGAAGGCTACAATAAGTGAAATGAAGAAAGATGCATGGGGAACCAACAGAGATGGGAGGAAAACTGGGACTCAAATCAATGGAGAGGACCAGAAGGAAGAAAGAAACAACCAAACAAAAAACAAGGAAGA